>JAWLRI010000131.1:87497-114166 GCA_034781795.1 Crypturellus tataupa | reverse complement strand
CTATTGGCAAGGGTCTTGTAGCAAGGTTTGATATCCCATTTAGCTGACTGTGCCAGTAAATACCAAGGAACAAATCCTTTTAGTCTGTTCCTGCCTTCACCCCAGTGCTCCTCATCCCACTCTGTAAAGCCCCCTCTGTCCTTGGTGTTTACACCCTTAAATATTTGAGTTGCTGCTGTTAAGCCAAGCTAAATACATTAGCTCAGAAAGTCATTCTCTCTGACTCCATAATAATATTTTGCTTCGGTATTCTCTGAATTTCCTCCAGATTTATCAACATTTTCCTGGGAGTGGGGCATGATATAGTGGAGTGATGAGAATGGATAGAAAGTCAAGGTAGTCTGTTAACCCAGTGGCTTTCCTGGGGTCTAGACCTCTCACTAAGTGCCGAATGGAGGTGGCCCCCAAATCTTGGCTAAAACGGGAAATCTGTTTTATCAAGGTCCCTCTGCTACTGTCCAGAAATGCCGCATGCAGATCAACAAATCCTTGTCTAACGAGTCTTCCTTGAGCTCTTCCGTTCCTTCTTCTCATAAGTTGGGATGAAGACTGAGCGTTGTCATGCTCAACCCCTTCTGCAGATCTTCAGTACCTGAGGGGTCTCCGGAGCGTCTCTCCCATTCGCATTTCTGGACCATCGCTCTAGGTTTGGTCAGGAGGCCTTCTCTGGTAGATAAAAACAGTAACCGTTATCTCCAGCTAGAAGGACACAGCTTTTGAGGCCTTGCCTGCTGTTTTCCCAGCCATCACTCCATCACCATCAGCTACTCTGCCCTCTTCTCCATTCCCGATGGCTGAGGACATACAGGCAAGTAAAGCAGCGCTTGCATTGCTGCAGGACCTCCCTACTGGCTTCATTAAGAGGACAATTCCTTTCCTGTGTGTCCCCGGGCACAAATAGTGGCAGTTCGGAAGCATCTGGGTTGCACGTGGAGCCCACCCCCTCGTGCACGTCCTTGGTGGGAGGAAAAGCCATTTTCAGTGTGTGTGTTTGCTCTGGGTGGAGATCCCAGCAGGGCTCTCACTGCTCATCTTCACCGGTGGGAGGACGGGATGGCTGCGTGCAGCCAGGGCAAGTACATAAAATGGGTTTTGCCGCTAACCTATTTACTCAGCTGCAGAAACCACTTGAGCGCTCAGGGCTTGAAAAGGGTGCTTGTAGAGTCAACAAAAACCTCCTGTTTTTCCCACTCTTTGGACAGGACTGGGCCAGGCTCTTCCTGATCCCGGTGGGGAGCGTGATGCTCATCAACCATGAGTTTAGGTCAGCCTCCCACCCTGGACACTTGCACCCTGGGGATAGCATTGGCCTTCCAGTTGAGGTCTTGTGCCTCTTTCTTTCATCTTCTGCATGGTTGTGGAGTCTCTATCCTCAGAGATATCCAAAAACACTCAAAGATAGTCAAAAGCCATTTGGATAGGGGCAATGGGCTTTAAAATGACCCTGACGGAGCAAAGGAGGGTGGACGGGAAAATCTCCAGGTCAACCTTCCAGGCCAGATGGTTCCAATCTCACCCGTTCCGTCATCCTGTCCTGGGCAGACCTCTGAGAGAGCAGAGTTCAGACAAGCTCCCGAGAGATAATTTGCTCTCCTCAGGCTTTGCCCTTGCTGGATGGGGACAGATGAGTCAGCACAACAGCGTGAGCATCGCCGAGGCAGAGCAAGCAGCAATCCCGGTGGAGAAACCCCATCCTGCAGCTGCCTTGCAAGCACACGGAGCTGCACACAGTGCACAGCCTTGCGGGGAAAAGGGGTGCCCCAAACTGTTGCATTGCCTCGATCTGCTGGAAATAACAAGGGAATAAGGAATCCAGGGGTGTTTTAGTGCAGACTGCCTTCCCCTGAGCCAAGAGGCTACGCAATTTGGGGCAGGAAAACCGCACACCCTGTGCATCGTCCAACATGGCCAAAAAGTTCCCTTATTTTAGTGAGTTGTAGCATCTCTTCCTAAAGATGACTGACATCAAAAGAATCTGCAAAGTCTTGCTAATCCACAGACCTTATGAGAAAATGCAGTGAATCTCTTACCCTCTGCATGCAGGTGCAATTTCGTACCACAACTTATCTGGATGCCTGTGTGCTGTTCCCCTCAGTTCTCCATCCAGTCCTGATGTGATCCAGGAATAACTGCACTGAAACCAGGAGAATTATACCGGTGCAAAAGACATGCAAATGGGACCAGATAAACACAAAATGTCACGAATGTAGGAGGGAAGGAGGTGAAGGAGTCCCGTAGCCGAGGGGAGAACATTTTTAAGATCATCCCTGCACACAAACTCCAGCTCTCTGGCAATGTGGAGCAGTGCTGGGTGCTTATCATGGACCCCAATGGCAAGTCCAGCCTGCAAGAACAAATTGTTCAAGGACAAGGGCTCCTTTTGGCTCAGATTTGACTTCATGAAGAGCAGTCCACACACAGCCTCGGAGCAAACCTCTCAGGAAAACCCTTAGCTACCTTCACAAACCATGTGCACTTGTCCATGACCCCAGGTCACTCGAAGGACACCTCCAAAGGCTGCACTTGGCCCACCAGGTCAGATCCTTAATGAGTTATCCACAAAGAACATTTCCTTCTGGCTTTCCTAGGCCAGGCACTGTTTTCGCATTCTAGGATTGATCCCAGATGTGTTTTAGCATTATAAATACATCTCAAAACCACCTTTTCCACCAGGCATTCTCCCGGCAGCTGCCAATTCCTCCACCCCCATCCCAGCCCCTGGTGCAGAGGAATGATTAACACATGCTGCAATAAAACCCATCAGTTACTGCTCTTTCCACCGCTCCTTGCTGCAGGTTCAGATTCCCACGCACTGTTCTCTACCTCTTGATGCACAAAACTGTTGCAGGCAGGAAAGTTATTCCCCACCCATCCTACAACCACGCTTTCCACCCCCAAAGTATTTTTGCAGCCATCACTTGGTTTTTGTAACAGCCATCTGAGATTGGGTCCTGATCTGATGCTTGGAAAACTGAGGTACTAGGCTCCTTTCTCCAAGCTTTTGATAGATTAGTGTCAAATGTGGCATCATATCCCACAAATTCCTACCTCCAAACACTGTGTTCTATAACATATGTTCAAATTTATTCTATAAATTTCATTTTATGTATATTATCTTCCCTAAAACCCATGATGTAAGAGCTTTGTAAAGCTAAGAATAAATAGGAATTCATGAGGAATTCATGTATTTCATATCAAGCTGCAAGGTCTCCCTTTGGGTCTTCTCCTGAGGGGAGAAATTCAGCACACTGCTTAGGTGTCCTCAGGAGTCTTTCTTTATATACACACTTAGTATCACAGTTAATTGGCAGTGCGTTTGTTTGAAGTAAAGAGCATCACACGAGAGCAAACTCTACCTGGCACAAAGCATGTAGGCTTTAAAATACTCTCACACCTGAACTTGGTGCCCTGTGTGATAGCCGAGGAAATGAGCAATGAGCAGGGCTCTCAATAACCCGTGTTATGAAGGCGCCTTGCGGCTCCCTTTTGTCCTTACCGCACTTTTCAGATGCTTTCTCCGTGATGAAGCAAATCCAGCTTTTGTGTCCTCTCTAATAGCCTAAGAGTCCAGTAGAGCTTGAGCACTTTACTGCCCTTCTTTATGGTAGGAGAGCAGCCTTATCTTTATGGCACTAATGGAAAAACAAGGCCTAATGACAGCCAATTCCATTCATTTCACCTCCACGGGCCCTTTTTGGTGGTTATGCTGTCAGTCTGGTTTACCTTGTTTCTCCCCCGAGTGCCTTGGTCCTCAGTGTGTATCTGTTGCTTTGAATCAGGGGACGTTGTGGAGCAGAACTGGTGAAACCAAGGAGCAGAAAAGACCATTGTCCAAATGCAGATCCAGACGTCTTCGGCTTCAGGAAGTCTAGGCTGGCCCTTGAGCTATGATTCCTGGGTGTATACGTGCAGCCTGGCTTATTTCCCAGCCTTTCCCACATTGTTACCTGGCAGGCAGCGCTTTTATTTGTGTGTTTATATAGGAACGGTGATTAGGAGGACGCAGGGTTTCTCCCTAGAGCTTGGGAGGGGATCGGCGCTGTGTAGGAAGGAGAACCCATGAGTCTCCCTTTCTGTATGTTGGCCGTAACAGCTGAATATCCCCATTGTGTTTCCGTGTGTGGAGGCTTCTGTCTAGTCCCTTTGCTCTTGTGCCAGGGAGTCCCAGCACTTCCATCCTTGAGCTGCCTTACTGAGACAAGGGACATCAGTCTGCGCGCCGCTTCCCTTGCTCTTGCCTTAGCACGGCTCGCAGTTCTGCGTTGGAGTGGAGCGTGTTTAAGTGGGTCAACAAAGAGGTCATTTTCCCAACGCAAAGTACCCTAATAAATTAACCAAGGAGGTTTTTTTAATAATACATGAAGGGAGAGAGGTCCACGGCTCTGGAAATGCTTTTCAGCTATTGACAGGGTCGATGGCTGGGTCAGCAGCCAGTTGGGATTCCAATGGAGAAAGAGATGGTGGGCCACATCCTCCGCTGAAGTGCATGGGGGCTGTCGGGCTGATTGATAGAGTTACCAGCTGACACAAACACCGTTAAAGGCTTTTCAAGACGCATTGCCAGGCAAAACGAAGAGTTGCTCCAACTTGACGGTGGTGTTGGGATAGCATCCACCATCCTGCCCGCTCCTCTGAGCCTGCTGTCCCAGTGGGGCCAGCGCGTGGCCTTCGAGCTGTGATTCCAGTTTGATTCCCAAGAAGATGAGGTCCATGTGATGTGTGCTAAGGGAGCTGCTCTCCATGAACCTGGCTGGCTGGCAGTTCTCCAATCTCGATTACTTTTTGACTTATTGGCCAGTTTCAGCCAAATTTGACATAAACCTGAGGCCTTAAAAATACTTAATTCTCCAAGGTGGTGAAAACAGAAAGCTGGTAAAGACCTCTGCTTCCAAGAGGAAAGTCAAGCTGTAATTCATCTCTGCTAGGCACTAGCAAATCTCCCCACATCTTGGTCTTGAGGAAACCAGACTTTGTTAGGTCTGCTGTTTCCATAACTACTTGTTCATTTCATGAGCTTAAGTTTGGGAATTGGGCTTCTAGCCAACCAAGGATCCCAGAGCATCCCATACCGTCTTTTGAAGAAATAATGTAAATTTAGGGAGAAAAAGCTAATCTGGATAGGACCCGTTGAATGCCACTGTCAATTCTGATGGCCTGGGTTATGCACATGCGTTCCCAAAGCTAAACAGATGATTTTATGCTCTATGGTATCCTCCTCAATCTGCTCTTGCTGACAGAAGGCAAAGGTGAGAGGATACTTGTTGGGTAAATTATCTCACCATGTTGATGGCTGTTCCTGATAGCAGGGGCAGTGTGCATCAGACCACATCTCTCTGCCTTTGAGATGATGCTTTCTGGAGAAGATCCATTTTTTCCTAAGAGAAAACTCAGTGTTTTCTTCGATCACCATCAAATTCCCTGTGGACAGTCTCTGGAGGCTGCCTTTCCTTGAGGCTTCTGCCATGCCCTGAACTTCCCATGGCCGCTTCCCTTGATTATAGGAAGAGGGTATCATATCCCATCACTGCGGGTCCTCACAAAAGTTTAAAAATCTGGTGTTTGAGGAAGAGATGTCCACAGCACAGAAAAGTTCTTGAAGGGAAGTTCATGAAGCTTCTGAAAGCAGCAGTCTTCTTGCCTCTCTGTCAAAGAGTGGGAAAAAGACTGTAACTTTGGAGATATGAGGAAAGAGAGATTGACTTAATGCTGAATAAGGGAGTTATTCCAATCCAGAAAGTGGGAGAAATCTTCAGAAAAGAAAAGTAGCAAAGATCATCAATCCAACATTAATCCTGAGCCAAATACTGGAGCTCAGGACTCTATTATTCACAAATTAGATCCAGGATAGACATGATGGTCTGACCAGCCCAGAGCAGATCCCAGAGAGCTGTCACATTCAAATGTTGCTTTTCTTCATGGCATTTTCCAGAGATTAGTACTTGGCCTCAATATATCTATCAGTGAAGCAGAGTCAGTGGCTTCTGTGAGGAGACTCTCATAGTGGCACAAAGGGTAAATGTTGAGGACAAATTCACCAGACAGTGTCGTCTGAGTCACTTGACAAATGAAGATGATTTAAACAAAATCATTTAGAATGCAACCAAAATGAAAAGCTATACATCAAAGCAGAAGACATTAATTTTGTTCCTACAGAAAGGGGCAGTGAACCACTAAAAGCAGTGAAACCAGGAGTCTGCAGGTGTTAGCTGGATGGTCTGTACCTGACTGTGCAACAAACCAGTACGGTTTGGATGACCCCTGTGTCATGCAGAGTCAAGTGTAAGTTTGAGGAAGGACATCCCAAGTTATCTCCCGCTTCAGTCAACAAGCTGAGCTCCTTCACTCCAGATTTGGTCCCTAATCTAAGCCACGGAGGACAGGACACATCTCAGGCGTCACAGAAATCCTCTTTCTGACACGACTGCTGGTGCTCAGGGGAGCTGAGTAGTCAGAGGTCATCGTTGAGTTCATGTTGAACTCAGGTCACTGAGTTATTTTGATATGTCTCCTTGGGGAAAGTCACCCTGTGGTTCCTCTAACTTGCCATGGAGTTTGGGTCTACCAGGGCCTGTCATCGCTTGAGAGACCTTGTCAAAGATTGACACCTGAATCTAGGAAGTGGCATTCTTTGCGTGGGATGTAGGACTTCTGCAATCCGTTTCTTGCTTCCCCAGTTGTTCTTCCATGGCATTTGACTCTTGACGATTGCCATCTTTTGGGGGTGCTCAATGGTCAGGTCTTCCTGCTGTGGTGCCAAGAAGCTTGATTCACTGAGATGTCCAAAGGGTCAGGCATCCTGCCGCAGAGACTGTAGTTAACTGTAGAAGGATGCCTAACACTTAGAAGGATGCAATTAAAATTGCAGGAATAAACCTGATGTCCCAAAATCAACAAAGCCACAAGAAACCAGCCCATGGGTAAGTGAGTGCCATCAACGATGATGTTTATAGAGTTGCCTTTCTCCAAAGGCTTGTGTCCCCATTTGATTTTGCCAACTGCTTGAGCAAGGGAGTTGGACTAGATGATCTCTAGAGGTCTCTTCCGACCTCACCCATTCTGTGATTCTGTGATTCTCTCTTTTGAGCCTGTTTGATTCATTTACCCCCACGGCCTCATGCATCATCAATCAAGAGCTCTCCTTGCATAGAGGGAAGATTGCCTAGGAGGAAGATCTGTGGATAAGCCAGGTTTGCATCCAGGATCTCCTTTCTGATGTCTGTCCAGCACGGTGGCTGCTCAGACTGAGGCCTGGCATATGCAGCAAGCTAAGTGTGCAGCATACTTTAGTCTCTATCTTGCTGAAATACCAATCACATCCATGAGCAAAGAACTGGTAGCACGTGAAGCAGTGATGACCGGGCTCTTCCAAAGAGGTCAGTTTGATTAGTGCTGCCTCCCTTTGCTTCTTCTAAGCTTGGTATATATGAACATCCATAAAGGGTCAAACCCAAGTCTATGTAGTAGTGTATTCTAGTGCAGTCAGAAGGCAGGCGTCTATGCAAGACTACCTTCTCTTTCTAATATTTTCCCTGTTTTCAACAGTTTTCAGCTCAGGACTTGCTTTGCCGTATATGAGGTCTGGGTGTCTACTAACCTTTGGGGACTTTTCTTTCCATAATTTTGTTCACTGTTCCCTTGAGGCCATCTAAACTTCAAGCCCCCCAAGCATCATTCAGTGGGGAGTTCTGCAGGTCATTTCTGCATTACACAAAGGAAAATCTCCATTTGTGTGCCCTGAACCTCGCTCCTGCCACCTTCCTGTGATGCCACAGAATTTTTGCAGTAGGTAAGAATGAGCGGGTAATCACTACCATCTTCTCCCTGCCTACCATCTTCTCCCTGCCATTGATGGTTTCTTATATCTTTCTCCTCTCCCTAGTCAATCATCTCTTTTGCAGACCAAGAAGTCTAATCTCACTTAACAGTTCCTTATGCAGAAGTCATTCCAGATCTTTGATAATCCTTGTTGTGCCCCTTACTGCCAATACCAGCTGTGCTGCTCAAGTAATGCCTTCATATGCAAGAGGGATGTCCAGGACTGTCAGTTCAACACTGCATGGATCAGGCCAATTCCACCATTTTCGTGTAGCTCATGGACATGCTGGAGCTGCTTCTTTTCCTTCTTCTTCTGAAATATCCTCTACTGTTTCCTATGCACGTTTATGCCTTTGCATGCCCTCCTTCACACACTCCTTAAGGAAAATGACAGGAGGTCCACCGAGTCACACACAAGGGCAGACGTTGGTTTCTGCAGATGAATGACTTGCTGACAGAAAAGAGAAGAAAGCCCCAACTAACTTCTTGAGTCACTGCACCAAGTTGAAGCCACAGCTTCCCTGCAAACCGGAGGCTTTGCTGGCTCTGTGGGTTTGACTAAACCAAGTCTGTCTGGCTCTTCCAGGTGCTGCCTGTTAGTTATGCTACTTAATTAACACCTACTTTAGTGCCGGTTGTTGATCTTGTGCAAAAGAGCCCTACAGTTTGGGTAGACCAAGACTCAAGAACATCTCATGTCTCTTACCTTTTCTTAGTTATGTTGCTGATGGGAAGGGATGGGATGGTATCTGCTTTTCCAAAGCAGACCGTGATCCTTCTAGGTGTCTGTATCCTTTAAAATATGTTTTCGTAGGCTGGGAACTTCACGTCTAGCTATGGCTTTTCTCAGAGGGGTTGCTGAATTGCCGTTGTAGTTATGGAGCTCAGTAAACAAGCGCTTCACAAGGGCATAGTTGCCTCTGACCCACTCAGAAGATATTTGCTCACTCTTCAGACGAAGAGTGTTCCAATTTCTTTCTCTAATCCACCCCACATCCTCCAAATAAAGTAACCGGCTCTGAAATGCGAAGCCCGTGCCAAGTCTCTGCAGACTGAAGAATTTGCTGCTGTCATTGTTGCCTTTGCAAAGGGGCTGTGTTTGGTGTGAACTCCGGCTCCTTCAATCACGTTAGAATAATCTTAACCCATTCACAGAGAGCTTGGTTTTAATTAATCTGTATGGAGATAGACAAAATCTGACTTTCGCCATGGTGAAAACGCATGAAGTCTGGGTCACTGGTACAAAAAAAAAAAAAAAAAAAAAAAGAATTAGAAAAAAAAATGAGAGAAAAAGAAAGTCCTTCTTTTGAGCTGATGCTCATGTCACTGCTGTTAGGCAGAAAATCAGATTATGTCCACCCACGATTTACTTGTCTCTAAAAGAGTAGATCAATAGCTTAAAGGTGTTGGATCTCCTCCTGCCTTGTATTTCTGAGGAGCAGAGAGTTTCCTTTGGGTCTGATACGAGCTAGAGGACATCTTGGTGGTGTCACTAATATATATCTATCACTAATATATATCTAAACCTTGGTAGACTGAACAGGGATGAATGGCTTTGTTTCCTCTAAAAGGGAAGCAGTCTGTATATGCCAAAGCTGCTTAAAAACCTGAAACAACATGAAGTACCTGGAGATGAGCAGGGGATTTGTGTCAAAATGTTGTTATTGCTCCGAGCAAATGGCTCACGCAGACACGTGTGCCTTGACCACAGCTTTATCAGCACCAGACACAGAGAAAGGGAAATCTCTGAAGGGAGAGACTCTGGAGGCAGCGTGATAGTAGCCAGAGTGGTCAAGAAAGTAATTTATTTGCCTGGGAGCCTGAAGACAAAGTCCTTTCCTCACCTCTGCCGCAGACCCGGGTAACCCTGGCTCAGGGAGCTCATTCCCTTCATTTTCCGTCTGCCTTCCTTCTTCCAGTCTGGTGTCTCTGAACTAATGCTGCTTCTCACTGCACCATTTCTGGCACAAAGTGGCCCCGATTTTAGAGAGCTTCCCATGCTGGGGATACCATGGAAATGATTCATTGACAAAAGAATGAAGACGGGAAAAGATCAAGGTCCAAATTCTCTAAGGAGATAAAGGTGTGTAATTCCCACAGCATTCCCAGTGTTCTGGCATTATTTTCTAGAGGATTTGTGTATTCAGGTGGGTAAAAAAAGGTGACATATGAGGGGTGTCTTGCACCAAGTGAGAATTAAGCTCTGCAAGACTTTGTACAACTGGACGCTGTAACAAATAGGAAGTTTTGCTTGTCCTAAGTTCAACACACATCACCCAGGTCCCAACTGATGTCCCAGGACATGACTATCTATCCCTGTCAAAAAAGACATTGCATATCAGGATGCTATTCTCCTAATGCACACACACACACACACAAAAGGTGCAATATTGTGAAATCATCTCATTTTTGCTGCAGAGGCCAAGCAGAGGTTTTGCCAGCTGGACTTGCTAAGAAAACAGAAGAACAGACAAAACTCATTGATAATCAACAAGATTCAGAGGTTTTCTAAGGCTAGAAAGTCAAACCAACCTCAAGTACCATCACCAGCTGGATAATCCGGGAGACCAGTCCAGTAGATGGTGGGGATGCTGAGAGAAAGTTCTCAAAAGTTATGCAACAAATTTCTATATTGACATTTCTGAAAAAAAATACACATGTTGACATGATTCTTTCTTCTAAAATGCAAATATATTAGAATATTATTTTAATGGTCTAAGCAAAATGTCTCAGGGTGACCAAGAAGCTTTTATTTCGTTTTGAATCCAACCCCAGTTCTTCAAATTCTTCTCTTGGTTCAAAAGCAGCATTTTAAATTGCCTTTTTGTCCTCCCTTTGAAACGCAGGCAGTGCTCAGGAATTGGAAAGTGCTCGCTGAGTGGGAAATCTGCTTCTTGCACAATCCCATGGCTCCATCCCTGCCTCCCTTCGTGAGCTCGCAGATGCTCCGTAGGACAGAAAAATGAGCAGTGGTGCCCTGTGGGTGGAGGGTGCCTGGAAACAACCCCAATCCCAGCAAATCAAGCCTCCTCATCTCCCAGATATCCTCCTGGACTTTCAGAGGGCTGGCACGGGATGGGAAAGCAGCAGAGAGACCCGCTGGAAGGAGAGGAGTTGGGAAGGGATGTGATTTTTCTCATGCACCCCAGGGCATCCAGGGCTGAGAAACCCTTCACGTGCTGGCACAAGTGCTGTGGGTCTGAAGCCCGTTCAGTCCAGCTCCACATAACCCCAGTGCAATTAGCAGGATCGGGTCATCCTAAACATCCTGCCAGGGCAAAGAATGTGGCTAGATGGGATCACTCACACCAGAAGGGCAAGGATTTGGGGCTGGGGGCTTGTGAGAGTTCACGTTTTCACCTCCTTGTTCCCTAGGGAAGAACATTATCGTCTCCTCGTAGAGCAGAGGAATGAGGAAATTAGCATCCCATCCAAAGGATTTAAATAACACTCAACCAGCATCCTATAGCCTTGTGCTTTCTGTGGGACACAAGCCTTTCTACTCCAAAATAGATATTTCTGTATATCTGGAAACAATGACAATCCCTCTTGGGTTGACATTTTTCCAAAGTGGATCTTGATTTCCCAAGATCCAAATTAAAACCCGTATGGTCGCATTTCCAGATTTCCCAAGATCCAAATTAAGACCCATATGGTCTCGCTTCCAGAGACACTGAACCCTCCCTGCCGCGCTTTGAGTACTCGTGTCAAGATGAGCAGAGTTAATTAACCCTGTTAATTAACACCACTCCATATGTACCCGCAGGGTGAGACATCCCTGCAATGAGTTTTGTGCAGGCACAGACCGACCGCTCTGTGCTGTGGGGCTCATTTTGCTGTTTCAGCAGTCTCTTGCCCTCCCATGCTTGATCCAGAGAAAAAGAGACGGGGACGGAGCAGAGTGCCCAGAAAGCTAGAAAAACTCCGTCTCGGTTATCAAAGCACTGCGGTCAGAGCAATTTGCTCATGCGGCGTTCCCATGTCCAGCCCTGCTTGTGTAATGGCCCCACGGCTGCCAACTGCTTCTCATATCCCGCCGGGAAAGCGCTTATCAGGGCCTGATACAAAATTCTCGGGGTGGAGGGGGGAAAGTCTCGTAGCAGATTGCTTTTCCTTCCAGAAACCCAAAATTCAAAAAGCAAAGCGAACTCCTGCTCCATCGTGGTGTGAGCACTTGCGCTGTGCCTGGTGGATGACCCTCGGAGGGGTTGCTTGGGGACAGCTCTTCCTTGTAGACCATCCAACTGGGACGTGCGATGGATGTTTTCCATGGACGTAAGGAGCCTGTCTGGTGGCTGCACCGCATCACGGCTTGCTTAGATGAAGACCAGAGCTGAGATTTGTCTTGGTGGTGTTGAGTAGAGTCATTGCAGACGAGCTGAGCACTCCAGGCCTTTATCACCTACAGTGGTGGCTGTTTTTTTTGCAAATGATCTTGAAAAGCTCCAGTCCCAATATGTAGTATATGAATAAGGAAAACCTTAGCCCTCTCCACGAGACTGCCTGGCTACGGCTTTGCTAACTGACCCGTGTCTTGCTTCAAGCTCAGGTCAGGATATGGCAAGGTAGATACAGGTGCTGGGAAGCCCTCCCTGGATGGACATTGCTCATGAGACTCGTATGTACTTGAGAAAAATCCGCTGCGCTGCCCTCACTTTTGGACCAGACCCAGCCTAAACAGTTGGATGGAGAATCACTGAACAACCCTTTGGGGCCCCTGAGATATCGTTTGTAGCTTTGCTTTTGTAGGAAGAGTTGCTTTTCGCTGTTCTGTTTTTCCTGCACTGACTGAAGGGGACAAGTAGCAATTTTGCCCCTTTGCAGGGTGCCCCACAGGTTCCCAGGAGGTCCTGGGGGCTGCTGGCTCCCTGCAAAGGTTGGTAGATCTGGAAGCCCTGATCCTGCCTATGCTCCCTTCGCAGAACCAGTCGTGCCCTCAATCCCTTTGCGTCCTGCTCAGATCCCCCCGGGAAGGGTGTGTTGCGAGAGGGATGGAAAGAGCGATTTTGTCTAGGAATAACAGAGGGAACTAAAGAACAGGGCTGAATACCCGGAAATACTTGCAGATAATGAAGTCCGTGACCTGGCAGCACCGAAGCAGTGGAGGCCCCTGCACGTGAATCGTTTACACCGGCTGGAAGAGCCGGCCGTAGGGCAGGGCTGTTGCTGCCCTTGCAGCCAAGATGCCCCTTAGGACCAGACTTCTACAGAGCAGAAGAAGAGAATGTGCCAGGCCTGGATTGCTGCTCATGGTGCAGGACACGTGGCTGCTCATGTTCACCAGGGCCATCTCAATGTGCTGTTCATGGGCAGACCCCTCCAGCAAATCCTCTATGGTCTATTTTTTGGGTTGGCGTAGGTTCTTGTTGCCCGTTATCTGAGCTTGGCAGGCAGAAGTCTGCTCCAAATCAGTGGTGGCACCTGCAGTGCTTCTCCAAGCATGTCCAGCTTCAAGGGCAAGCCTGGCTTACTTGGGCACGTTGCTAACACAGCCCAGAGCCAGAACTCAGTATAGGGGCAGAGTTTTGTTATGACTCCATAGAACAAATTCAACATGTGTATCAATTCTTCACTGAGAACTCTGTTTAATAGTATAAAAAATAACTTAGAATCAGAGGCAATTCATGCTGGAAGGGACTTCTGGAGATGTCTGATTCAACTTCCCACTCAAAGCAGGGCCAGTTTTGAAGTTAAGTCCAAGTCTAAGTTGAATCTTGTTGCTTATGGCCTTGTTCAGGCAAGTCTTGAATATCTCTGAAGATGGAGATTTCCCCCAGCTTTGGGGTGCAGTGGGTGCTATTCTCTTTGTGAATATTTTTTCATTATGTCCAATGGGAACTTTCCAGTACGACTCCTGCTGTCAGTGTCCGTGTCCAAGAGGAGTTGGCCTCCACCTACTCTCCACTGTCCCATTAGGTGGTTACAGACAGCACTGAGATCCCCCTGGCCTCATCTTCTCCTCTTGAACTACTCCAGCCTTCAGCCTCTCTTGTACATCCTGTACTCCAGCCCCAACAAACTTGGTTGCAAATATCCTTGTGGTTTCAACAGAGAAGCAAAAGGAGATGAATAGTCCTGTCCCTTCTGCACATTGCCAATGGGTAGGTCTTGGGCAGCAGTCCTGGCCCTCCCCAGGGTTCCTCCAGTGTCTCTCTTTCTCAGATGGGCGCAGCTTGTCTGAAGACGTGAGCGTGACCTTGTTTTTGTTGTCCAACCCAACCGTAATCGGTGTCCTCACACCGCCAAGACATCTTTATTTTCCTAAGATCGCCAGCACAGAGCCGAACTGCTGAAAGAGTTCCAACAGGAGCACTCCCGTAAAATAAATATTTAGGGAAATGTTTTCCACATTGTGTCACTGCTTTGGTGCCCTTCGCGTTTGCAGGGCACGGCTGTTCTTAGCAGACCCTCCAGGCAGTGCAAATGCGGGAGGTTTTGCTACCCAGCACCATTGCCTTAGGTCTGAGCCATTCAAACCACTTTGCTCCTCCGCTGTGATGGCAGGAGTTGTTTCTGAAGCTCATGATTTTCACATAAGTTTCAATCCTCGCCCACAGCCCCCCTTAAAACACAATTTCAGTCAGGCATAAGCGATGCTCGGCGCGCGGAGTCTCGCGCTGGCCTCGCTGCACTCGGGTGGGTTTCACGCATTGCAATTAAGTGTGTGCCCTGAAGATTGATTACACCTCAGACAGCGGGAGAAACACCGAGCTGGTTTGACAGATCGAGCTACGTGCCAGCTCTTTTGTTTCTCATCACGGTACCTTTCAAGCAATATCCCCCGAGAGCCGAGGAGAAACCTCCTTGTCCCTCCGAACGGTTCCTCCGCGCTGAAGGATGCCGCTGCCGGCACCTCGTCGCTATTAGCACTGTCAATCACGCCCAAAGTGCAGCCGCTAACGAAGCTGGAGTGAACCCCGCCACGGCAGCACGTGGTTATTGGGCATCAGCACAGAGGGGGTTTTCATAGGAGACACGGGCAAGGGGTGCGGAGGGAAGGGCAGCAAACCTGCTCCCTTCTCCAATGAAGCTGAGGAGTAAATCCCTGCTGGGCCCTCTGCGGTGCCGTAACCCGTGTCCCCCGCCCGCTGCTGGCACCCGTCCCTCCCTACACCCATTTTCGGTCAGCTGAGGAGGTGGCAGGGTGCCATTTCACACGGTGAATCAACCCCATCGCAAGCTGGAATCGCTGGTGAGGCACTTGCCAGGAATGCACCTACACTGGTGGCCCTGGTCCGCCCGGGACCACAGCTCAGCCCCCGTGTTTGGTTTTGCCCCTCGGCACAGTTTGGGCTAATAGCAGGTCAATGGGTTGCAGCCCTTTTTGTCTCAGAGCTGGATTTGCTCTCGGTTGAGTCAAAGCCGTGGTCAGCGAGGATCTGTGAGGGATGAGGATTGTCTTGGTGGACAAGTCCCTGTCCTGGGTGGATGAGCACTCATCCAGGATGAGCATCCAGCCCAAGACGTGGCTGTTGTGGAAGAGAGGAGCAAACTCTTGGTCTGATGCTGATCGAGGTGGCACAGGGAGCGTAGGGGTAGTATAGGAGGACACAGCACCGCCAGGTGCAATTTTATCAGCCAGGCTTTTGGCAAGCCAATGCCACGTTGGGTTTTGCATTTCTCCCTTCCCTTGGGGCAATTTTCAGTAAACCTCAGGGTGGTGCATTATGTGGCTGCATCCTGAGCTGATGCCGAGCTGCTGCGGCTGATGGTAGCAAGTAAGCCCTGCCTGCTGCAAAGCAAAACTTGTGGAGGATCGCAAGTAAACAGGCGTTGGGTGAGGACAAGGTGTTTGCATGTTGTTTGGTGTAGGTTTGCAAGGGCAGGAGGCAGAGGGATGACTCACGGTGCTGGGAAGGGAGTGGGAATTTGGCACTGGGAAGGGAGTAGGAATTTGGTGCACTTCCAAACAGATGAACAACAGGAAGGGAGACGGGGAAAGCACCTTTCCTGGGATCCCAGGAGGGTCAGCGCCAGGCCTGGGAGCAGCGCTGAGGTTTGTGGCACGAACGCTCCCATCCTCACCGCTCCGGGACACGATGCTGGCGCCCAGAGCGCGGTCCCAGTGACTCAGCCTCGCTCTGCCCGCCTTGCTCGCCTTGCTGCACTGGTGCACACGAGGGTAACTCGCCAGCCCCTGCTGGCTGGCATCACGTCTACACGAGCAGACAGGTGGGATTTACGCGCTCGCTGCGCACTCCTCCTTGCAAACCCCTGTCTCCTTCCAGCACGCAGTTCCTTTGAGTTAGAGCTCGGGCAGGGAGGGGAGAGCAATTCTCACGTGAATAATAAAAACATCATCATTATAGACATCAGATAAGGGGAAAAAAAGGGCTCCGGGAACATAGCAACTCCTACAGATGCAGAAAGCCTTAATATATAGGTCACAGTATAGGTTATTCTGGGATTATCCTTTATGGATAGCATGGGGTAGATAGCATGGGCCATAGTATTTGACCATGTCCCCATGCCAGCAGGCCACTGGGTTAATTTAGGATGATGATGTGGTGTCTCCCATAGCAATTGGTGCTGTTGCCATCAGTAAAGTCATGACAGGAACATTATTTCCCAAGCCTCTTCCCAACGCAAGACCCTTGTGCTCTCCCCAGGTATCTACAAGGGCCTGAATCCTTAGGGAAGTCTTTCCATGCATGGTGACTCCCCACAAAGAGGAGAGCCAGAAGGTGACGACTTCTTGTGCCAAAGCCCTCCTGCAGGGATGGGTTTCTCCCAGCTGGAGCCTCGGGAACAAGGGACCCATTGACCTGGGAGCGCAGAGGTAGCGCTGCCGACCGGTGCGGGAAACCCTGGCCACAATCAGCCCCGTTGTTGCGAGCGGCCGGAACAATAAGGCCACTGATAAGGGCTCAGCTCGGATTCTCCGGAGTAGGAGCGGGACGAAAGAAAGGAACAAAAACCCGGCTGATAGTGTCACAGCACACGCATTAAAGAGGGCTTTGAGCGGGGCCAGCTGAGCTGCCGCCAGAGCTGGAGCAGCAGGCTGAGATCGGGGAAGAGGCTTTCACACAGGAGAGGGGATTTCACATGGAAACTGTTGGGGATGATTCCCTCTTTCCCTAAGCTACTTTCCTAGGTAGGACACAACCTTCATCTTTGGGGAAACTGACATCGATCTCATCGCCCTGCAGATTCGCAGGGGCTGACAGCCCAGCAGCAGATGGAATTGAGGCTTCCCCACATAGCTCATGCTCCGCCTGCTCCAGGGGCATCGGGAGCTCTGTGAAATTCCTCCCTGGCCATTACAGAAGATCTGGCTTGCAGGGAACCCCCCCAGCGCCCCTCTCGCACCGTCACATACATCGCGGAGGCTTAGCGCAAATTCCTGTGTCGGCTTCAGCAAAGTTTAAGCTAACGTGACATGACTGAGACTAATAGATTTGGTGGCACAGGCCCCGGGGGTGTGATTAATATGCAAATACTGAGCCGCAAATGCAGCGAGGCCCCTATACTGAGTAACCTAATTATAGCTATGGCAAAACTCCTGTTGGATTCGGAGATGAAAGCTCAGACTTGGTTTGACGGAGAGGTCACAGGGACCCGTGTGTGAGCGTCGCTGCTGGATGCTCTGATTTCCTCTCTGGAGGGTCCGGGGATGTTTGGCTCCTGCCCTGGGCTGGATCTGGGGTGTTTGCTGTGATGCAGGAAGGCTGCCGGCCTTGGTTTGATTATTGGGAAACTTGGGCTCTGCTCCCAGCCTTGCTGCGAGGGCTTAGGGGTCAGTCACACCGCGACTTGAAGATTTGCAAAGAAGTTTAGGGATTTCCATGGGCACTACCTAGTGCATCACTAGCTTCCTGCTCCCAAGGGTTTCACCCCAGCATAAGCGATGCTCTCCTGCTCTTTGGTGGAGCCGAAGGGCTGCTGTTCCCCAAAATTTGGGAGGAAACGTGCCTGAGCCCATGCATGGAGCCACGTTCGATGCTGGCGGCTGCTTTCGCCACCTCTCCTCTTCCTCCACGCGTCCTCGTGCTTCCCTCCCCTCTCTCTCGCGAAGGTGTCACGGTCCTCGCGCACCGCTGCAGTGTGACCTCCTTGGGCGCCCCGCTCCCTCGCTGCCCTCCTGAACGTGCCAAGAGCCGGGGGACAAATCTGCTTAACGGGGCGTGCGACCCGTCACACGACGGGGTCCGTCCTGGGCAGCGTCAAGCTGCAGGGCGCAAACGGGGGGCACCGGGAGGCCGGGCACGGTCGGCAGGTTGCACATTAGCGTCCTTGTCAGCAGCTTGGTGACAGGGACGCGGCCAGAGCCCTCCCGAGTTCCTCTGGCTCTGGGCAAGTCTGGGGCACAAGTCGCCCCTCTGATGGGTTCCCCGATGGATTCGCTTGGCCGCGGATTCGATCCTGCTTTGGGAAATTCGCCCGGTGCAATGCCTAGGTCACACGTACTGCCTGCCAGTTCGAATTAGGCGCTGCGATTCATGTCAAATCACATTTCGGAGCACTTGTTTCACACTGTCAGCGTGCAGCACTCCCGGATACTCAGGTGGAGGCTGGGGGAGAAAGAGAAAGATTAAAAGGGAGAGATTTCCCAGTGGGAAGGATCTTGGGGCTGGCTCGGAGACCCGTGGAAAGAGGCGAGTGAGAAACGCAGCTGTAGAAAGAGATGCATCAAAGTCACTGTTCCCATCTGCATGAGCCCTTAGGTGTCTGTCCCTCCTCCCGCTTGGCCCAGCAGCCCAATTCCAACCCACGGGCATTGGAAGAGTCCTCAGCACTGCTGCTCGCTTGCTGAGCATATTCCTGAACCTCATAGTGGGAGCAGACCAAGGCTCCCTCCACCTATATAGATATAGATTCTATATCATATACATCTACCTAGAATAAAGGTGATCTGAACTCGATGTGTCCATGCCATCAGCTCCATCGCAGCATTCTTCCCTAAGGACAACAGCAGGGAATATGAAGGACCATTAATGGTGCGGCCAGAAGATCTCCTGATCTCCTGGATCTCCAGATAATCCTGGCTTCTGCTTTCAGAGCTTCTATGTTGCTTCAGTTTCCCTTGGTCCTTCTCCTTCTTTCTCACTTCTCTATCAGGTTTGCAGACCCCTCTTCGCTTGCTTGAACTTGCCTAGCCCATAGGTTTCCTCACCATGAACCCTTGGCCCTGCTCAGTGCACTCGACCCATAAAATCATCAGCACCACCTTATTTTCTGCTAACCGAGGAAGTCTTAAAGCCATAAAACAACCAGCTTCCAGGTATCCTCCAGCAGGAAGCTGGTCAGTTGTCTGAGTATTAACTTGCTGTTGAGAAGGAAAGAGACTTTAATAGGCACAGATGGAGATTCTCGTAACAGTTAAATAGCAGCCCTGATTCCCAGAGACCAAGGATAATCCTCATTGCTCTGGCAGCAATGGATTTTTTTTTTGCTTTTTTATTTTTGAAAAAAAAAAAAAACACTTAAAAAGAAGTACTTGTGAAGCGTCAAAATGTTTGTCGATGATATTAAGGGCCTTTAGCAGCTGTAATTTAACGTCGAAGCAACCTGATGTGAACAAAGGGCCACACAGCTGGAAATTTATGCCGCGCAGGCACCGTTTTATGGCTGTTAAACTATTGGCCTTTCTGCATCGTAAAGCTGTTAAGCAAACACAACCCTTGGCTCAAGCCACATGGGACCGGAGTGCAGGTTCTTGGCTAGACCGTGCTCAGAGCAAGGTGGGCTGGTGGCTTCAGAAAAGCTGGAAATAGGTAAGAACTAGGAATAGGCAGAATTGCCTCATATGCTAGCAGAAATCTAGCATCTGCATGGGGAAGGACTAAAACACACTCACTTAACGAACCTGCTGTTTAAAACTCACAGCAAAAGAGCAAATCTCTTCAGAATTAATAGTCTCCCGTTCTTTCTTTTTTCCTTCCATCCTCTTATAAAAGGATAATAACCAGAACAACCAATACTTATTTCTTTGGTTCAGAAACCCATCTTAGAAGATAGAGGCTTTGAGTTTTAGGGTTGGTCCAGTCAGATTGACATGAGGTGGTAAATGGATCCAGCTGTGCTAGCTGAACGCACTTGTAGTAGTAGATGACAGAGGACAGGATGAAGGTTTCCTCATCCTCTCCAAGGAAACTCAGACAGGCTCCCTCAAATCACTAAATTAAACCATTTAAACTCACCTGGATTAGCCTGTATAACTGCTCAGACACAGTTGGCTCTTCAGGAAGAAGAGAAGGAGAAAGTCCTCATCTGGCACAGCTGTTTGCAGAACATCTGGCTGGAGCACGAGTGGGAGTGCTCTCCCCCAGGATCCACAGGGACTCAATCCAGGCACAAAGGAATCTAGCTTTGCTCTGGTCTAAGTGCCACACCATGGACCTGAGCTGAAGCCCACACAACCTTGAGGGAGTCGTCCCCATGTTTTCAGATCTCACATCTAACACAACAAAACCCTCATCTTGATGAGACAGCAGCCCAGCCCTTGTTCTTCCCCTCAAAGACAATTACACATGGCATTAGCTCTCACTACAGCAGCGAAATCCAATAAAATGTCTTTTAGCTGGTGGGAACACGATGTATCTGAAAGGTGCCAGGAGAGGAGGCAGGGGGATGTTTGGTTGTTGTTGTTGTTCTGGGTCAGAGCTGTTTTAGAAAAGCAGCAGCAACTCTTAGTGTCAAGGGGGTCCACAAAGACACCGTGCAGAGGCAGAGGAAGGGTCTGCACTGGGTGCAATGCTGAGTCTGGTGGTCCAGTTCTACCTTCCCTAAATAGATAGAGTAGTATAAACTAGTTTAACTAGCTTATATTAGGATTTATGCACTAACATCACACCGTGTGGGTTACCATTTTCTCTGCCAAATATCAACTGCCTGGGGCTTTCCATTGCTAGCATGCAGACCAAAGAGAAGTATGGAAACCGTGGGGCTCATATCAGTGATAAAAGAGGAAGCAGTGGTAACATTGTTGGCATCTTTGGCAGTATTTCATCCTGAATTTCCCCTGAGGCCCTAGATTCGGGAGCCTCGTTGCTGTGTTCTTTTTTTTTTTTTTTTTTTTTTTTTTTTTGGTGTAACTTCTCAGCCATGGACAAGTGCTCCAAGGCTGGAGGTTGAAATGCAGCAAGCCAAGAACCAAGAATCAGAATGCTTTCATTCACGCGGTGATTCATGTGGTTCCAAGATTTGATCCTCTTCCAGACCTCTCATTGACGTGTACCTGTTTCTTACTCCATGAGTGTAGAGTGGCGTTAAAGAATTGGCTAGGTGTTAATAGGAGTAAGTTAATGCTGGGTTTGATACCTGGAGCTAGAATGAATCTTCATAAGTTTGTTTTGCAATATATTTAAGCTTTTGAGAAGAACAGTGCAAGCTGGATTGTTCAGAGAAACTATTGTGGAGATGTCTTTTCCTTATCTCAGCCAACAAGGTCTCCAAAAGCCAGTTTGAACACTGCAGTTTGGAATATCCATAAAGCAAAGCAATGCATCACTGTCTGCTGGATGCCCTTGTAGGTACTGACCCTTGTACCTTATTTAAAGTCACTCAGGAGAATGAATTTCCAAAAGAGAAAGACTCTGGATGCACCAGCAGATACGAGTCCCCTCTGCAAGATGGGACTACAATCCTACTAGGGCGATTTGCAGTTATTTTGCACAATGCAGCCCCACAAACACAAGGCGAGGACGCTCCCGTAAATTGTTTCCAGTGTGTACGCAGCAGAGACAAAACTTTGGCTGGGATAGCACGCTGGCTGCCAAAGCAAATACAAGATTGGATTGATTTGGCCTCTCCAAGTTTCTCGTGTTGTTGTACCAGGGTTGTCCTGGTAGCCCTGGGGACCTAATGCCATTAAGTTACTGAGATCTAGCGCATACCCATCACCAACGACATGGGAAAACAGCACCAAACGAACATCAGGAAGATCCTGGGGTCCACCGTCCCCTCCTGGTCAGTGTCACCATGGTCCTCGGTGCACAATCTGCTTTGCTGGCTCTCTCTCACGTTATTTAAGACTTTTGTGGCTGTCAGCTCTTCCTTGTTCTAGAAGTCATGTGCTTACTCATGACCCAACCTCTCAGATCATCTGACCCCAAAAGCTGGTCCCTTTTTTTTTTTTCTTTTTCTTTTTTTTTTCCAAGTCAAATCTCATCAAACAACCACAACCAGGGCAGGACAGTGGGGACCTGCCCTATACTCCTTCCCAGTGTATCCTTGGTGCAAACCAAGGTCTGCACCATGTAACTCAGAAGCACCTGCAGTACTTCACATCATCCCAGTCATCCCTGTGGGCCGTATCCAGCCCGTGTTGTTGTTCACGGGCCTCTCATTTTCCATTATAAATATTTCTGGTGAGTTTGTTTTTCATTCCTTGCAATCTTTAACAGATAACGCTGACATTCTGTTCAACAACAACTCCCCCCTCAGAAAAAAAAAAAGAAAGAAAAGAAAGAAAAGCCGCGTGTGAAACTCAGGAATAAAACAAACCCGCTTTACTTGGCTTGGCATGGGACCACGGGGCCGTCTCCAGCAGACCGTTATCACGGCCTGCCGCGCTCTCAGCGTGCTGCAAGCTCAACACCAAGCTTTATCTAGGACAAACACTGTCGTTCTCCTTCGTGCTTGGCTGGCGGAAATGGGTTTAGCGCAAGTGGCGGGAGATGAGAAACTACACGCGGAGGTCAAAGTTGGACCTCCAGGTCATATGAGATAGGGTTTCATTGGGGACATGGAAGAGGAGCTGCCATCAGCAGAAATGACCTGATGTTGCAGTGAGGATCAGGGAAATGATATGAGGGAAAGATCCACAAATGTGACAACCTGGCTGTGTTTGAAGGTGTTAGAGCCCTGGGTGAACCACAAGCATCAAGATATGTGGGTTTGGTTAGAGGCCCTGAGGTTCTCCTCACTTAGCTCCTGTTCAGGGCAGGGAAGGGAATGGGGAGATCATTTTACAACATCAGCTGGAGATCTGGGAGCCTGCGGGATGCTCTTCCTTATCCCAGGACAAGAACAACTGAGCTGGGTGACTGGGGCATGGTGGTGGCCCCCCAAAGGTCCCCTTGGGGGTGCTGGACAGGAGCTCTGCTCCAACGTGCATGGCCCAGCTGCAAAGCTCCACTTGATGCAGCACAAGTAGGTGTTTCAAACCAAGGTCCAGGCAGTTCATGAGATCCTAGCAAGTTACCAAGCCAAGCCAATCCTAGCAAGCTACCAAACCAAGCCAATACCTCAAACTTTGCCACAAATCCCTACCTAGATCTTGAGCTGATCCTGGGAAGCACCTGCCTCTCTCCTCACCTCCAGAGCAACTTGCACAAATGACTTAGACCAGGGAACAAATTCTTTAAAAGCTGCGCTTAGATGAATCCCTCCCTTCCTCCCGCCACGAGAGCTGAGCTCAGCCCTTTGTAAGGTCTTACAACGGGGATTTCCTTGCCCTGTGAATCCCTCCCCCAGGCATGCGGAGTCCAATGCTAGGGCAGAGCCAGCTGCGAAAGCTTCCCAGCTGGGTAAACTCCAGCCTGCAGGATAGATATCCCTTAGATAGGCACAATTCTCCACATAAGGTGTAAGTTGTGACGTGCTGCTCTCAATCTTTGTAACTGCTCCTGCCTCTGGTACCGGGGGACGTGGGCTGCCCGCTGCATTTGGGGATGTTTGTGCTAAGAGGATGGGGTAGCGCTCACTCCACTTGTGGTGTCCCCATAGTTGGCCTCAAGCCTCCTGTTGGGGCCCTGAACCTCTGTGCCACCCTTCTTGGATATATTTGTCTCAAACCCTCTTGTTGACTTAGCTGCTGGACCAACGCAGAAGGTATCTCCTTAGGGACAACTTCACAACCTCAGAAGCCCCAGTTGTTTTACACTGCCAAAGCTTCAGCTCAGGCCCCAGATTAATTCCTGCTCTCCCCCGTCAGCAGCTGGTCCAAGATGTTCTCCACAAACACATGTTTTCCTTCTCGGCGGAGGAGCGCTGACGTGCGAACCAGCTCTCCACGTGGTCCCACTCATCCAGCTCCTTCCTCTGTGCAGAGCAGGTGTTCGCACAGGGGAGGAGAAGCACAGGGACAGCTAAACAGGGACCAGATGGGGCTTGCGAGTGACATTTATTTTCCAGTTTGCTTAAAAGAGCAGAAAGCCCTGAGGCTGTTCTCAGGGGCAGCCGCAGGGGCGGTTTTGCCTGGTGAAGCCGGGCTGGAGGGCAGCTGGCCAAGAGGGCTCTTAAGAATCAATAACCTTTTCTTTGCTGAGGAATTTCCTACGTACAAGGGAGCAGAAGACGCTGAAAACAAATGAAGCCTGGATTCTCCACGGGTCTTCCTGGCATTATTCCTGATATTTAAAAAAAAAAAAAAAAAACACTTTCCCATTGGCTTTATTAGCCTTTCTACCCTGGCATTTAAACAGAGATGGGAGTGACATGCCCTGTGTCTGTAAATGCTCATTATAATGCTCTCAGGGGCTCTCTGAAGGGCAGGACACCTAGGATGCTGCATCCAAAGAGCCTGGGTTCCTGTGAGTCACTAGAATGCTTTTCAGTTATTGCTAGTAATTCCTTCTTACAAGTTATATCAAGGAGCAAAGGGTATTCAGGTCATGAGAGGTGAATTTACATGGGAGCAAGGTTGCTCTAAGCTCCAGCCTCAGGACTAGCACTTCTTGAAATTGTATGAACCCCAGGCCATAACAATGTTTTTGTATCTAACTCCCCTGCTTAACAAGTGAGATTTGAGTATCAAATTCCTAAGCAGATTCGGGTCTGTGCACCTCTTGCTTTGAGGTATTGAGCAGTGGCTTGGACCTTCCCAGGCCAAAAGTTTTTGTGTTCATCTGTGTCATTATGGGGTTTATCATGGGTTTTATTGGTTTCTCGGCCCTGCATGATTGAGCTATGAGATAATCCCTGGTGTTCACGCTCTCACTCTGCTTGGTTCCAGGCATGGAAGAAACGCTGGTTTGTCCTGCGCAGTGGTCGGATGAGCGGTGACCCTGATGTCCTAGAATACTACAAAAATGATCACTCCAAGAAACCCTTGCGTGTGATCAACCTCAACTTCTGCGAGCAAGTGGACGCAGGACTGACCTTCAACAAGAAGGAGCTGCAAGACAGCTATATCTTTGACATCAAGACGAGCGACAGGACCTTCTACCTGGTGGCCGAGACAGAGGACGACATGAACAAGTGGGTTCGCAGCATCTGCCAGATCTGTGGTTTCAACCAGTCCGAGGAGAACACAGGTATAGTGACCCAGTAGGAAATCTGTGGTATTTCCCATGTCTTCCTTGGGGAACCCAACTCTTCTGTTAGATCAGACATAAGGAAGTGGAGCTGCTACCTGGTGTGATGCTGGAGTAGTGTTTGGAAAGTTTTGAGGGGATTTCCTACCTCTGATATCCAAAAAGGAAGCATTTTTAACCCTGCAAGCCATCTAATTCATCTTCTTCTGTATCTATAGGCCTCTGAGTCTCTTAAAATTAGTTGGCTGAGATAGTGACACCTTGAAGGGCCTCCTAAGTTCCAGATGGAGTAGGATGGGACTGAGCCCTGGGGGCAGCAGTGCAGTGATGTCTGCACTGGTCTTTCCACCACTGGCATCAGCTGTGGGACTCCTGGCTCTCTCTAGCCCATAGCCAGGCAGCTGTAGGGCTTTCCTGTTATAATAGGAATGAATGTTGGGTCTGAGGAGTTCAGCCGGCAAGCAGAGCTGTAAAACCAACTAAATGGAAGAGTACGCATGGTTCCCTTCACAACTGATAGTGCTTGGCTTCTGCTGCCAGCTGATGTGGCTAAAAGATATCACCAGCAGCAAGCAAAAAGTCTCTTTTTTCCTTTAAACTCTTTGTTGTGTTCATCCTTTAAACCTACAGAATTTCCCTTCTCTCTCCTCTCATTACATTCCTTCCACGTCATCCCCAGAAGATCTTCCCACAGCAAAGTCCATTTTCTTGTAAAGCACCTACAAGAAGGAGACCCCAGTCTTGGGCAGGAAAGACTCACAGATGCTGCCTGCATCAATCTCCCGATAATAATGTCCAACTTTAATTTGTTTTGGTCAATAGTGGAGCAGCTGCAATGTGCACAAGCTGAAACTCTGCCAAAAGATTGTCAGGCAGGACAGCAAACAAAGCATCACAATAGCGTGAATTCAATCTTCAGCGATTGACGCATTAAACGGGACGTCACCTTGGCAATGACTGCACAAGTGGCATAAAGAATCCTTGATAATGCTGTGAGCATAATCTTGCAGAGAAAGGTCAGGCTAAATAAATTACATCCAGTTCCGATGTCGGTATTGCAATCATCAAGGGTCAGCTAAATTGCAGACACCTTTTAAGGAGCTGTTTTGTTTCAAGACTTTTCAGTTTGCTTGTGCTCAGCTGGTGGGACTTTTTCTCCCGATTTAGTAAAATGAGCTCCTAGCCCAGAGAAAACAGGATCAATACTGGGCTTAAGTGAAATATAAGCCAGGGCATCACAAGGAAAAACAATCTCACGCTTGCAAGTACATTTGTCCCAAAGGGAACATAGGATTTGCTAGACTTCAGAGATCCAAACTCTATTCCCTGTAGGACCGTGGAGTGACATCAGCAAAAGAGGAACAAAATCCCTGGTTGTAACAAAATCATAGCTCATTAACACTGTAAGAAAAGTGCCCTCTTGCAACGTTAGCCGGCTGCCAAAGCACAATTTTCTGAGTCATCTGAGAAAAGGCCTGCGATGGCCTGCAACAGCGAACACAGCAGATGCAGCCAGATGCTGCAGAAAAGGATCAGAGAGCACCCATGAATTATTCAGGGCTGGTGCTTCGCTTTGATGCTCAGCAAAATGCTATCGCCAGAGTCACCTCTGGAATGCAGCTTCTCCGCAGCATCGCTGCTAAGTAGAGGCAGCCC
>JAWLRI010000131.1:23715-77335 GCA_034781795.1 Crypturellus tataupa | reverse complement strand
CATGTCTCTGCCCTTGCTTTGATTCAGTTCCCTTTTCTGTCTGGTATCTCTATATCATACGCTGAGGAATGCATCTGACTTGTTTGCATCTTTGATTAATTTCCAACCTTCGTTTTTGTTTGAGATGGAAAATAACATTTCATCTAAAAAGTACATCATTTGGACTTTCATTTGCATGTACCCAAATCACATGGTGGCCAATAGAGGACATCTTTGTCAATTTTTGGTATGATTGCCTTCCACTGTGTTACTCTTAGATATAAGAACTACTCCCATTCTTGTATACTATTGCTTTAAAAATAAGCAATTTTAATAATAAAAATAAGTGACTTGTGGTATTTGCTATTTTTTTCATAGTTGACGATAAATCTTCTTTCCAAAGTGTTGGGCAAAAGTCTGATATGGACTTGTGCACCAAGAGAGCTCACAAATACCTCACCCCTTGTAAAAGTCTAGGGTATGTTACAATGCTGCCCATGTCTCCATCTGCACCTTTATCTCACCACAAATCACCTGCCCTGCCAAGCACCACCTTGTTTAATGCTGGTATCTATGTAAACCCTTCCCTCCAGCCTGCATATATTTTGCCTGTGCAGCCTCAACCTTGATATAAAGTCTTTATGATGTTAATTATTTTTGCTGGCTTGCCATAATAGTTCAAATTGCTCTCAAGTGAGTCATGATGAAGTCTCTTAAATACCCGCTTGAAATCCATAAAATTTATGATGAGGATTTTTGCTATTTGATGGTTTCTTTGATGTTTGCTGTAAGGGTAAAAATCTGCTCAATGCATGATCTTCTAGGGCAAAATGCAGCCTTTCTGTCTTCCAAAGTTTGTCTCAAACACTTTTGTCCTAGAGCAGAGGAGGAGAGGACATGGTATCTCTTTAGTTATTGAGGTTTTTGTTAGTACCTTGTTCCCAATGCCTTCGATTTTGAGGCTTTTCCTCATCCCCAAACTTTGTTCCATGATTCTAAGAAGGGAGCAATGTGATTTTTGATTTTCATTTGATCTCCTTCACATTTTTAGAGTTTGATTACAGTTTTAAATACCATTATATCTATTCCTTGGCATTAACATTTGCCCCTTCAAAAGATTTGAGATCCGATTCATCCAGTCTTTCTATTCCCTTCCTGACATGTGTTGTTGCTGGCATTTTTTAAATTTTCCAGACACTTAATTTCATCATCACTCTTATCTTTAAAAATAAATTAGAATATGGGCTTACAAATGGTTTGAATTTCTTGAATTTCTTTGGCATGTTGTTTGCCAGATCCAGTGCCCTCTCCTATTTCCATCACTGATGTTTTTAAAGATAGGTTCATGACCTGTTTGCTCCCTCCTGGCCCTAGAGAAGCAGTGTTTCTTGCTGTAAAACCCCCCTGACATGTCCCATTAATGGGAACACACACTGCTTTTTGGTGCCTTGCAGTGTACTTTGAAGGAAAGACTGTCCCTGTGTTTGCAGGCCCGTATAATATTTGGTGGTTCCATTTGCAGATAAAGTGGATTAAAGAATTAGTACTTCCATGCAGGAACACCACAATTATATTAGATAAAAATTTGCTTTGATAAGGATTATAAGTGATTAAGTGAGGTATAAGTCAGTTTTTCTTACAGGTGCATTATTGCATGAGTGGTCTCTGTGAAGCTCTTGGTTTTCTCTTAAGCATTTGGAGACAGAAAGCTGGGCTGGACTGGCTTCTTCTCTGGTCTGGTACTGGCAATTCCTACATTCTTGTGGTTGTAGCCCAAACCATTATATTATGGCTTATTATTCCCAGCAACAGCGGAGGGAAATAGCTCCAGCATTCTTATTACCAAACCATATTTCATCCCATGTATGAAGGACTCAATGATATGGAAAATAGAGGCACCAAGTACTAGATCTAACTCAGGGCTATTCCTTCCTGGACACCAAGTTAGGATCTTGGTCATGGAGGGAACTTGAAAAAAAAAATTCCTAAATTTACTAAAAATCAGAGTTTCAGACAGGACCACACTTTCACAGTTTAAAAACTGGGAGTAGGATTATGATGATAATCCACTTACTTTGGTCAAAGCAGTGATTCTCTCCCCAAAAAATCCTACTTTAACGAGAATGAAACAAAACACCATGACCTGCTCAACTTTTTTTTTTAAAAAAAAACTTTTTTTTGCTGTAAAAGTTTCCTATAGCATGAAGTTACAAATAATCCCTTGGAAAGCTTCTGCTTTGATTGAATGTCATTTGCCACCCATGTTGTCTTTATTTCACTGGTCCACGTGCCTATGAGGGTCTGTATAGTGTCTGTTGTGGGTTATGAGGATGGGCTGCTGCCCCACGCTGTGCAGTGTTTGAATGAGGAGGAAGAAGGGGGGATCGTTTAATAAGCAGAGCCCGTGGGATTGCTCATGTGGGAGCCTGAGCGAGCACCAGAGGAGAGAGGATTCGCCTCAACACTCGGTTATTGGAGGATGTTTTGCTTCTGAGTCACGGGTTGAGGAATGCCGAGGTCCAAAAATTGTTTCTCTCAAGGAGATTCTGTCAAGTGGTTTAGATCCTAAATCTAAATTCAGATCTTTCCCATCTCTATGGATGGGCATCCCTTTCTCATGCGTGCTCTTCTTGCCATGCACACGACGGACAGGATTCAGAATGGGACATTCATGGGCAACGAATGGTCCCAGATTTGCTAACTTTAGTGAGGTGTCCCCTGGCAAACCTTGTAGTGTCTCCTGGTAAACTCTGACCACCGGACAAGACAACCCAGGAGTGCAAGAGAAGCATCACCGTTATTATATTATATCCCCTTATTAGCACTAACACTGCTAACTCAAAACACTTCTTTGGGGTGTCCCAGAGGGGAATCCCATACAGACTTGCAGGAGAGACTCCCTACCCCGCATTTCTGAGCACATTTCTATCACATTAATGTGTTGCTCTCTTGCTTTCAACCTACGCCAGTCCTGGCCTTTGGCACAAGCCACGATCCTTCATCCCTGCCAAACCAGTACAGATGTTTTGACACCCACCGGAGCCCAGATAATTACAAACAGAGCCGGGAAGCTGGTTGTGGCTGTTTTCCTTTCATTGCCTGAACTTTCAGCCGTTCTCAAGCAAGGCGACTCCCACTTTCTGTCTTCAATCAAGGGCATTCCTGTGGGCTGAGTTGCTAATACTCATTTCATTACGGAAACGGCTAGAAGCCCTGACCAAAGTGAGGTTCCCGCTGCGCTAGGTGATGTAACGGTGACCACAGAGCGAACAAGTGCAGAGATGGCAAGAGAAGGGATGGAGAAGTTGCCTTTCAAGAAAGTAACAGTGCGTTGGCCCTTGCCAAGCAGAAAAAGAGGCTTCAAGGGTTGCGTTGTTCAGTGTTCTCCACAGCGGGGACCACATCTGGGAGGGAGAGGAATTATTTCACCATGGAGCAGCATTGGACCAAGACCCAGCAGGTGTAAGGCAGATGGGAAGGCATTTTCCTAGCAAGTGGGAGAATTTCTGAGAGTTTCTGACTCTCAGAAGAATGAGGCTGCAGGCCAGCTTTCCATCTGCGAGACTGCAAGCCTTATCTCATCTTAAAATGAGCTTTGAAATGATTTTGAATGTGATGGAGCCATATGATTGCCTGTTGAGCATAGAGCGGAGGATGCCATAGTTCTCATCCTGGATCCTTGTGGAAGACGGTCCCCTTTCCAGAGAGCTTGCAGGTTAAGTAGATAAGACAAAAGCAAAACTATTGCCTCCTGTTGTAACTAATGAACAGCAGAAGTGGAGTTGCTCTCCTGGTTGCACAGGTCCATCTTGTCATGTAGTCATGGCTGAGAAGAGGTTGGATGGAAGAAGACTGGCACAAGCTCGACCTCAGTTTGGGCCTAGGGGTTGGACAACAGCTTGAGCTGGGTTCATTACTCTCCTCTCAGGTCCTCAATGTGAATTTCCTCATTCGCCTCATCCTCGAGCGCGAAGGAGGTTTTCATCCAACGTTATCCCAGTTTGTTTCCGTTGCTGTGGAGACCAATTTAAATGAAACTCTAGTATTTTGAAAGAGAGTATGATTCTAAGTCACTTATGATGCAAGGTCCCATGCTAATAGCATTAGCATATTATTTGATTATGATGGCGTGTGGAGAATAAATTCCAAGTCATTTTTTGCCATCATTGCATCTTAAAGAAAGAGGAATGGAAAAACTAGGGCTTAGCCAGTACTGAAGACCTGTAAGTGAACTCACGATTTCTAGTGCGAGAAACTCTTTGTGCATAAAGCTTTGGAGGTCACAGGCATGTTTAACCTCACGGCAGCGAAAGCAGCTTCGTGCAAGTCTAATCAGAGCTGTGTTTAAAAGGCAGCTGCTATAGGAATATTAATATTGGGGGATGTTCACAGCAAGGAAAGAGGGAGCGTGCAGGGAAGGAGACTGAGAAAAGTGATGGGAAATGGAGGGCGGGGAGGTTTGGGGTTGCCTTGGTCAGAAAATGATGGGTGTACAGGGGCTGGTCTGTCCTTGGCTTGCTGCTGCATCACTTTTGGGCTGCGTTTGGTCTTCTTGGTGTAAGTACCCAGCGAAGGTGGTGAGACTTGGATTACTTGATGAGAAAAATATAGGTTTATTCATCAGGAGCCATCGGACAGCAGCCTTTATAGCAGTGCAGAGAGGTAGCTGCAATGCTTAAGTGGGGCATCTGATATGGAGCGGCTGAATATAGCCCTTCATCACTTTATTTCTCCTTTTCTTCCTTACCCTTTATAATTTCTCCAGGGAAGGGACCTTGTCTTTCTCTACTTCCACCATGTGCTGTTAAAGGACTGCACAATGGGCAGGAATCTTGTTCTTTATGATGGATAGAGAGCCAGGATGCCATCTGAGCGGTGGAGCTGATGTTCCAGCAGTGCCCAGCTAAAGAGCAGCTGGGCAAGGTGCTCTCTGGCAGGCAAAAAAAAAAAAAATTATATGTGAAACTCTCCCGGAGATGCTTTCACTGACAGTAAAAGCTGTATAGATGAGAAATGACCCAGACTCAAATCACAGGAGACTGGGGCTGTCGCTTTTATTCAGTACCAGACCCTGCAGAAGGGCCTGGGTTGTAAGGGATGGTCCCTTCTACCTTACACCCTAGATAAATGCATCTAAAACTGACATATTCAGATATCCTTTTGGCAATCACGTCCTTTTGGGACTCCTGATTGAAAAAAAAAAAACCCTGAACCCCTTAGCAGCATACAAATTCTCGCCAAGGTGAATTAGCATTCACTTGTCAGGTTTCTGAGGATGTCGAGACACTTCCAGACCTCAAGTCTTCCATGGAGAATTCAAGGGAAAAGAACTGGATAAATGACAGCTCAAATCCTAGGAGGGAAAGACAAGCGAAAAAGAATCTTTTTGAGTCTTCAACCATATAGGACACACTTTGGATGCAGCGTGTTGATTCCTATCCTTCCAAACCATGGGATAATTTGGGCCAGAGGGGCCATCAGGAAGACTTTAATCCAACCTCCAGCTCTAACCTGGGTCACCCATGAGATTAGACCTGGCCTGCATCCTCTGACCTTACAGTCCCCAAGGTCCTTTCTCTCCCCATAGGTCTTTGCCTTTGCTGTGGTCTATTCCCCAGTGCCCTTGTCACAGTAACCCCTGCTCCGACTAACCCCCAGGTCACTTTACTGCAGGCAGCTCACTCCCTGGGGAAACCTGTTGGCTAAAATATCACCCAAAGAGCAAAAAAATAACGTTAAGCACAGCTAGAGGAGAGAGAAATGGGTCCAGACTGCTGTGCTCTGCTCCCACACAAGGATGCAATTGCCAACAAGGGAAGAGAAGAGAGATCTGAAAGGGGAGACGAGGATCTTCCCCATTTCCCTATGACTCCTTGGCCGAGTGGTCTTGAACCAGGCCTTCCAAAGTGTGGCTGTTTTATTGATTCCTCTGCAAACAAGCTTTAATATTTCACCCCAAGGTAAAGAAATAAATTACTTCTTTAAAGAGCCCAGACTGGCAGTTCTTCTGTAATACAAAGTGCAAATATTTGGGCCTCCCGTGCACTCCCCTGAACAGAAATGGTACTAAATCGTGCATAAGTAAAGCAGGTTCACACTTCCTCACAGAGAAAGTTTTCCTCTGCTCTCCTGGAGCGTTGAAGATCTACACTGCAGTCTCCATAAAACTGGCTATAACATTTAAAGCAGCCCATTAGGTAGCCGGAGGAAGTCCTGGCTGGGATTACGCTGTGATTCACCCTTTTCCCCTGCTGAGCAGCCTGCCGGCAAGTGAAAAGTGCATTGATGTTTGTTTAAGCAAGGCAAGGCACCCACATCGCGCTTGCTGTGTGTTCCTATCACTGCCGCAAAACTCCTTCATCTCCTTCCTGAAATCCCCATGACCATGTCCAAGGTTGTGGGGACCACGGAAGGTCAGTTTGAAACCAAGTCAAGTTTCCTCAACCTTCCTTCAAATCATCCATCTCTCTCACTTACATCTGGAGAGTTGCAGCCAGGCCACCAGCTATAATGGGACAAATTCAAACACTTTTAACAAAACGGCCAAACCACGGTGGTAAAGTCAAAAAAAATCACTATCATACAGGTGAGATCTGTTGTTAAGTGATTTAATGTGCAGATGAGACACGTAGGGACATGGTTTAGTGGGCACGGTGGTGCTGGGTTTACATTAGGACTTCATGATATTAAAAGTCCTTCCAACCATAAGGATTTTATGATTCTCTGATAACTGCACAAGTGCCCAGCCTGGCATGGATACAGGGCTATACAGTGTTTTCTCGTTTCCGTGGAAGGACAGATTTAATTGTGTTAATTCCCTTGCAGAGCCCATCTGGGCTTTCAGCATGCCGAACAGCAGAGATGTTGGGGCTCTTGCAGTGACACTCCACCACGACTGATGGCCAAGGGGCCAAGTTTCCCCTTGAAAAAGCCAAAGTTTACAATAACCGACCCTGTCTCCCAAACCAGGATGCCCAAACTTAATTCTGCACAGTGAGAAGGAGCCAGTTTGGGGCTGTAGTAAGACTATATCTGGATGGAAAACAAAATGTTTTCTCACTCTGCTATCTCTTTCAATGGCATTTCCTAGTGATTCCTCCTAGATGATTCCTCCACCCAAACGCTACGAGGGAGGACGCCACCACCAGCAAAAACAGCACGTGCCACCTGCACACAGAAAGTGGCTAATCTGGTAAATCTGCACTGCCCTGTGCATGGCTGCAACCTGCTACCTCCCCTGGAAAAGGTTTTGGTGCCCTTGAGGCCGCTTCCTCTTTTATATAGTTACAGCTTCTCCATCTATTTCAAATTAAAGAACCCATTTTTTTCTTTTTAAATTTTTATTCCACCTCGTTAAATTGTTACTATAATCTTAGATGTGATGATTCGTGAAACAGAGGGTCAGGGACGATGTTTCTGCAGGGTGAATTAAGCCTGTCCCACCCCATGCTGCCTGCTCTGCTGTTTTCCCTTATTCTCGGGTTTAGTTTGTTGCCGCCTGAGAGAGTCCTGAGATAAGCACATAGCCAGGCACGATACCGCAAGGTTGCTCATAAACCAGCATCACGTTTCTCTCCTTTTATCTTCAGCACTGAAGCAATTGAAAATTGCAAGAAAAATATATGCACACTGCTACGTGGACCAGGCAGCCCAACCTGAAAGGAAAAGGGTCTCTAGGCCAAACGTTAAGTCTTGCAAATATTGACACGAAAAGTTGAGCTTCACAGAGCGAGGGGCAGATTTTCTTTGCAAAGGGGAACCAGCACACACAGGGCACGCTGATAAACCGCTTGCTGCCTCTCTCCTGCTGACACACACCTGGGTCATTGCCACCAAGGGGGCTTCCCCGGTGCAGGGATGTGATTTTGGAGCGAAGTCCAGGGTCGCAGGACAAAACCGGGGGGTAAATTCTTGAGCATCTCATCCCATGGGAGCAGTGTTGGAAGCAATGAGAATACGTGTTGCATGCTCCATGCAGCTGCGTGGGGTACGGAGAGACGTCCAAAGGTACAAATCCTGCCAAGGGTCAGGCACAAGGAGCTGAAAATGCACTGTTGCGCCCACCACACCTTTTGGTTGGTGTCCCAGAGATTTGTGACGTTATGGGAGAGCAGAATTAGCCTTGATTTGGCTTTTTTTTACAGTCCTAGGCCTGAATCAGACAGGTGCCCGTTTCTTCTGCTGAGGGATGGGACCTGCTTACCATGAATATCCCATGTCGTGACAAACAAAAAACTCTCAGCATATCCAGCCCTCTCCCATATCCAACTCCTCTGCATTTCCAAGGATCCCTGTGCTTTTTACATTAGAAATGTAGCTGTGTTTGCATTTTTCTCTCTTCATGCTTGTGTGTACGTGTGGTGGGGCAATCCCCTGCGACCTGCAAGGGCGCCGCGGGAGGAGCAGAGCTCTGTCTTTTATGTTGCAGCCTCTCCCTCCCTTTCCCCCCTCTTTGTCCTTCAAAGAATTGATTTCTTTTAAAATAACTGTGATATATAATGCTTTGAGGTCGGGATGATCTGACTTGGCTCTTTTCCCTCATCTCTCTCTTGCTCTGTGATTTTCTTTCCTGATTCCCATGCTAGCAATGCTGGAGAAAACACCCGTGTTTCTGTACTTCTTTTTTTAATTGTTCCTACAAATACAGGCAGATCACTGGCACTAATGGGCATGGAGGATGTTATTTATTTCCTCTAATGCTGGTCTCGCTGCCTCTCCCATCGGCTGGTTTCTCTCTGACACAGACTCAACAACACGAGCAGAAGCAATGCGGAGCAGCACCGTCTGTTTACTCAGTAAATCATGAGAAGGAAAAGGTGCTGATGTGCCCTGCAGAGAGGGATGCAGCCTGGGGACATGGAAACTCCTTGCTCTGCTTCCCAGTTGCAGGATAGCCCCTGCTCTGGCCCTAGACACGGCTGTTGCCTCCCCAGGTTCCCCCTTAGCACTCCTATGGGTTCCTTTTAGGAAGATGCTCAGGGCTTGCAGCATCCCACTTCAACCACGTCACGCTCAAGGAGCATCCCCAAGCCTGGGGATGGACCTTCTGTGGCTGATGGAACGATGCAGGGACCTCTGCAGGGTAATACTCTCCATTCCATGTTAGACGCTGAAGATAACTGAGATGTTTCCCCTTTTGAAGGTCTCTTCTCATTGTCTGTAGAGCAAACATAGAGTAGCTCTGGCTAAATACCCTTTAGATGACTGAAATTGGGTAAGAAAAAACATGCCCTTAGCCCCTCTGTGCACCAGATCCCTGTCCGTAAAATGGGCATGCTCTTCCTATCCCTGTGCAGTACCTAGCACCCTATGTTGTCCAGCTTTTAGAAAGCACATAGAAATAAGCAACAGAAACAGTCTAAAAAGAAAGCCCTTGAATGGACAGTTGTGGATAGAATGCATGTTGTTTCCATGGTTTGATAGCCCAAAGTTTAAGTTTATCCAAATGTAACTGCCTGAGAACTTGGCCCGTGTAGTCAACACCAATGGTAGCAGTGAGGAGCTCCATGGTAGGACCTGGGTAACAGGGCCTCGAAATAGGAGCAACCAAGATTTGGAAGCTCAAGACAAGGAGGAGGAGCTGGATATACCACAGACACCATCCTAGGTGCTGGAGATACCAAAATGCACAATTTTCCTGGAAAAACTCCCACAGACACTCAAGTAGGAGGCATTGCCCATGCCCAGCAGTCCTACCTCATCTGAGGTCCCTCAGAGCACCCATTTCCCACCCCAGCCATGCTGGATCCAGGTCCCCTTCTCCATTCTGGGAGTGCAGGTGCTGATATCCACCCTTTGAGTTCACCTCCATAGCCTGACACTTGGAATTCGGGCCCTGCAATGCTGGATATAACGATATCCAAGCGTTTTCATGAAGCTCACCTTCCCCTTCCCCACATAAAATCACCCTCACACATCACGAAGCGTTGAAAACATTTCTCCTCCATCAAAATCACGGGTTGACAAAAGAGCTTATATCTCCCAAGACGCATTTTCTCTCTCTCCTGAAGTGATTTATCTATTTCGGGTCATATTTCAGAACAGATTACGTGCAAGGGTTGACATTCTAGCAGGGGCTGGCGCTGGTCTCCGTGGTGGAAACCAAGACCGGAGAAGCCCAGGGAGGAGCAGATAATGCACGTCCTGATGCCGACAGCAGCGGTCACGGTGCCTTTGAGGAGCCTCCGTCCTCCGCTCGGGACCACGGCTCCCTCGTGTCTCTCTGGAGCTCCACGGTCGGGTTTCAGCCTAGCCATGGGGTTGGGTTTTAGATGACGGCAACGCAATGGGTTTCTCATGCTCCCCAGAGGTGCAGAGATGGGTGAGGGATTTTCATCCCTCCAAATGTAAGGGGAAATCGTACAGGGTAAAGACAGAGACGGGTCATGAGGAGAACCTGTCAGCAAGAAACGGAAGGGAAAAAGCACCTGGTTCAAGTGAACTTTGCCACCGGTTTGTCAAATTAAACATTTAGGAGGGGATTTGCCAGGCATCCTCAAACTGACAAGGAGCGTTTATCCCTCTTTCGCGCGACAGATTGTCCAAATGCCATCCAAATGGGAGGGAATGGGGAAGGCTCCTTAAATAAACATTCCTCCTATGCCACGCTTGTCCTCGCGGCATCCTAGGGACTTCTGGCAGCGCATCACATGCGCTGACTAATATATCGGACACGTTGTTTGTTCTGCTGGTTGTTTGCTCTGCCCGTGCCAGGAGAAGCATGTGAAGTGCCTTGTTTCATTAGGGTTGTTTGCCATTTTTTTTTAGGAATAGATATTGCTGTGTGTTTCCGCTAGGGTAGGCAGAAACATGCTGCTGGCAGCAGAGATGCGGGCAGGATCCCTCGTCACAGTGGGAAGTCGCTCCAGCATCACATACAGCTCCATGAACCTGCGATAGATCCTACCTGGAGAGGAGCTCTGTGCTCCCCATGTCCAAGGAGCAGGGTTGTCCACTGTTGACTCCATCCCAGAGATTTTGGTGGCCTTTTTGCTCATTTGTGGTGCCTATAATCTCCGAGACAAGTTTTACGTTTGAGGTCAAGATCTTGAGATCAAGATCTTGGACATCGAGATCTTGGAGATCGAGAACTTTGAGATGAGTATCTTGAGAAACCAAATCCACTTTCCCCTTGTGTCCCTTGAGCACACGTGCAAAGCAACCCTAAGGTATGCGGCACAGGATTTAGGGACCCAAACTGCACCTCAACATCTGCTAATAAATGAAGGAGCATCTCCAAAAATCTAGAAAGGAGGGTTGCACGTGAGCCCTCCTCTCCCCAGTTGCCTCTTAGTGGATTATTTCTAGCACGTTTATGCTGTTCCCTCCTGAAAAAAACATCATTTGCTCTAAGTTTTAATCAAGACAAATTCAGCAGAGAGGTCTAAGGCTTTGCCGTTTCCCATCGCAGGCAGGTGTCACACCGTGGAAGCACAAGCACAAGCTGAAACGATGAATCGCTAATGACTGGCGGGATCGATTAGCACCGCGTGCTCCTCTAGAGCGCAGACCCTGGTTTCTCCAGAGAACAGAGATCATCCCAAAATGCATTTATTAGTTTTATCAGTCCCCACGCAGGCTCTGTACAAATCACAGGCAATTGCATGCAGCTCAAGCAGGCTGAAAACCCCATTTGTCCTCTCTGCAACTGTCCACAGGAGCTGGGAAATTTAACTGTGATGAGGAACCACAGCCTTTCCAGGTGCAGTTTGTCAAATCCCTGAGTTTAAGGAATTTCAGTTGCAGCCTCTGACTTATGGCGGGGAAAGCTGTCGTCACGTTAGCTGCTATGGTTAAAAAAAGACTTTTCTGAGCCACAATTTCCAAAAGAGACTGAGTAATTATTTTACTCAGATAAGCACAGGAACATTGTGTAAAAATGTGTGTACATAGCAATAGTCAAGCGCTCCAAGCAAGGGAATTTGAGAGCTGTCAGCAGGGAGGGAAATGCCACTTTTGGGGATCGAAAACATTCATAAAAAATTCCTGGCTCCCTGCCTAGTCAATACCGTTGCTGGCCATGCTTCTAGTTGCATATTTTTGTTTCAGGGATGGAGTCACAATTAGGTTTTTTTTTTCCCTTGTTGCAACATATGGCCGAACAGGCACGTCTTAACCTGGCTTACAGAGGGCCAAGCCTTCAGCTGACAAAAGCCAGTTTTGCAACGTGGGGTTTTGCAGGGCTCTACCAAATCACCAGCTGAGCATCTGGCTCCTCTTCTTGCAGGGATCAGTGCAACATCTGTAGCACGAACCCAAGGAGACGTTTGCATGAGATCTCTGCTGCTGACATGAAGCTTCAAGTTGTAGGCGTCCCGCTCCTCCAGATCGTGAGAGCTGAATTCCCAGAACTCGGTGGAGGAGCGTCCAGGAAACGTGGGGTTAAGATGACACTTCCCATATGGCCCAGCCACATAACCTTAGCTCTGCCCCCCTGGGAATGGCAATAGGAACTGGAACAGGATCTGATCCCTCCTTGGCTCTACTTGATGCATTCCCTCAACATAAACTCAAGATCTCGACCTAAAGCCAAGGGATTTGAAGGCTCCATCTATGCTGTTAAATTAATGAGGACCACTGGCTTATTCTAGGTCCAAGACCAAGAGACACAAATGGCATTTGTCCTCACTGCTCAGCTTGCCTCCCTCCCTGCCACTCTGTCCACCAAGATTTCAGTGGGATTAAATTACTGCTTTCCTGGGCACTTTACTATTTAAAGAGCGTGTGAAAACATGCAAACAGTGCCCCATCCCACTGAAGAAATAATTTTATAGCACAAAAGCAAAAGGGACCCACTGAGGGCCCTCGCATCTGATTTTTGAGGTATTTGAAGTCACCAATGATGGAGGACTGTGCTAAAGGGGCATTTGCCTCCTAACATCTATGATGGCCAACTGTGCAAGGACCAGCAGTGGGGACAGGCGCCCAAGTCCCCATTCCTACGAGACAGGGGACCTCAGGAGCAGTGTTGCTCATCTAGGTTTGGCTGCTCTTGGCCAACCTGTCCTTGCGGTCCACGATCCACATGGAAACGATGCCTGGAGGCAGCCGATGCCCATGCAAACCTTGCCAAGCTGCAAGGTTATTATCAAAATGACCCAGACGGGTGGAGGAAAGAAGCCTTTACTGCCATCACTTCAGAGTAGGGAGCTGAAATGACCCCTTTGAAGGTCTCGTGAGGCCTCTGTCCCAGGGCTCGTAATTGTCCCTGTAGGGGCTCACCCACATGATAACCTCCGTCTATGGCAGGCCCATATGAAAGCACAAGTGTCTTGGCCTTTTCCTTAAGCACTTAGCGCTCATCAAAGGTAATTTTTCTGCCTTGATTTTCTTTACTGCGGTCCTGTATTTACTGCCCTGCCAGAAGGACCGCCCATCAATGTCTGACCCAGGCGCACAAGGCGGCCTTTTTTCTCTAGCACCAAAACAAACAAATAAATAAATAAATGCAAACACATAATAAATAAATAAATACAAATAAAACAAAATAAACTGAAAAGCAGTCTTGGCAGTCTCCTGCAGCGGTAGGATTTATCTTCCCAGCCCTTGCAATACCCTCGCAGGCCGACGAACCCATCTATCTCTCACCTGCTCTTATGGAGCCCGTCTTGCCAAGCTAATGGTGTGAGTGAGTCCTGAATCCACTCTCATTAATGCTTTCAGCGTCCGGGTCACTGTGGGAAGCGGAGTGGGAATTCATTCTGAAAATCGATGCTGCCGTCGATAGAGTGGCTTCCCCTGGGGAAGCAGCATGCTTTTACTGGAGCTCGCCCATTGCTCCCCTTTGTCCCCTGTCTTGTTTTATGCTTTTGGAGTAACAGGGATAGCCGTGGAGTAATTAATCCTGCTTTCAGTGGTGGTTGGTTTTGCTCTGTGCTCCCAATTTCCCCCCAAATCAAACTGATCTTACAAAAGAGGTATGTTTTACAGCAGGGAAGGGTGCAGTGGGTAACATGGACTCCACAAATGCTGCATTTTTAATTTGCAGCACAGCAGGGCAACCACTGCCAGGGCAGGGTTATGGCAGGAAACATCTCCTCCATGGGAAAGCTTGGATGATGTGGGATGTCGTAGCAGAGGATGGAGATGGGTTGTAAAATGGTTGTGCGAGTATTTAGGCTGGTGTAAAGGGTGATTACTTAAAGCAAATAGGAGCTCACAGAGCCCGATGCTGCAGGGCAGCTCAAAGCAGCAAGATGGAGAAGGAGCAACAAGGATCTCTGAAGTGGCCACCACCAAGCTGAGCCTGGTCCATGTCAGCACTAATGAAGCAGATGCCCTTCCAAGCAATGCCCAGGGGATCGTAGCCCTGATCAAGGACCATTCCCTGTGGCCACATCCCGCTGTTTTCATGGGAAGGGAGTAGGAATGAGTCAGGCCAGGCCATGTGGCTTCTGGACCAGAGAGCAGGCGTGTTTTATTTAGCAGTATAAACACACGGTGGCTGCGCTGGGGATGCTGAAGTAATAGTGGGACCACTAATGTAACCATGCCCTGACCGACAAACTGCCTGCACCAGGAGAAGAGCAGTCTGGATACAGCTAGGGGGCAATTGGAAGGATTTTGGAAGTGGAAAGCCTGCAGCATGAGGAGAACTTGGGACAGAAGGAGCCCAGCTTGGCTTCTTGGTCCCATCTGGACCACTTCTCCAGGTGGTTACTGTGGGCAATAGTGCCCCAAACCTAGCCCAGACATTGATATGGAGGAATTTTTGACCCCCATTCTTGAAAGGGCCTTGGTCAGGACTGATCTCACGGGCGATTGGCAGTCATGATTTGGGAGGTGGTAGGACCAGGTACCTCACTTTGGACACGGCCATGCAGTTTGGACTAGCAGTGTAAATGTGGACTCTACCACGCTGGCTGGCCTTGAGGCTGGTTGTTTTTATACAGCTGAAGCTCATCAGGTTCCCTTTTCAGTGAGGATCCGTCTGCACTAGTACAGGATAAATATTTAATAAGAATGAGGGTCAAGGAACTGTTTTTGTCCAAGGACACTGAGACAGTCATTTACTCCCATGAAAAGCACCAAGGGATCTTTAATGACCATGCAAAGAAGACAGGAGTTGGAGTTTTAAACTCTCATCCCACACCATTAATGTCAATGTTAAATATTGATCCTTCCTGTGTTCCGCGCAAACCAAACAATAGAGTCAAGCCGCGCGCTTCGGCTTTTATTAATGTACTTTCTCTGTCTCAGTAGAAGTTCGCAGTATCGCAGGGAAAAAAATGTAATAGCGGGGAAAGAGCGGCAGACAGATCGATTTTGTATCTTGACACAATTTTCGAAGCTGGTGAAAAATCGCCCCGTGCAAAACAGTTCTTTGTCTAAGCCACAGTGGCCATTTCAAAGAGCTAGAGAGCTAAAACAGGCTGGTGATTGCATTTCTACATTCCGGGAGGGGTTCAAGACCAAAATTTCTCATAGGATTTGAGGACTGAGAGAGGAGGGGGTAGAGAGGCTGAAAAAGCTGTAAAATCCAAAAAATCCTACACATCGGCCACTTTCTGAAAGCAAATTTGAAGAGACACCTGATATCACCCTAGGGGAAACAAGTCAGAAAGTCCTTGGTCGCTGATTGACAAAATCTGGGTGAATTTACCCAGGGAAAGAGTGCTCCGTGCGCTGTTTTGCTGCACATCTGTCACCGCTGGGGACAGCGTCCTGGCTCATGGGACCTTCGCCGCTCTCCTTATCTTCCCGCTGGCCTTATCTCTCAGGAAGGGTTAAACAAATGCAGTGTTTAGAAGGCACTTACCGACGGCCGTGGAGGCGGATAATGGGTTGTAGAGCGATCAAAATCTTATTTGAAAGCTGGGACAAATTCTGCTCTCGTTTCGGTGCTCTTTGCCAGCGTAATTGAGTTCAGGCTCTCCCTCTGCAAGGCTAATCTTCATGCAGAGCCTCGTCCCGCTGCATGCTCCTGCGAGCCTGGATTTAATTTGCTTCCCACCATCCACCCGCTTGGTTGGGTCACTCTTAATTCAGTCAGCGTGGTCCCCCACAAAAAAACATATAACAAGACATCAGGTGGAGGTTGCACACCACCTTTTTGTGCTCCTCCTGATCCCTCCAGGAAAAGGACTGAATTCTGGTGTGGATTGAGCCTTTTTGCGAGTGTCTTTTTCTTCCTTTAGCTCATTTTCCACCAGCAGCAGATCAGTTAAAATCACAGCTATAAAAAAGAGTGAATTCGGTGCCATATGATGAGCGTTTTCTCCACACTGGGAGTGCATTCATGGTAGAGAGATCACTGCAGCTTCTGGAGCCCAAGATGGATCAGCTTTTCCAATATATTCTGCAGACTGAATTTTTTTTTATGGGGTTTGCAGCTTGGCTGTAAAAATTCATTCCTTGTTCAAATTCTTGGAGTTCATTTAACAGCGAGCTGAATGATGATTCCTGACCTCTAGGATACTCTGAATGGAAATTAATTTGATTTTGAAGTGTATTTCTCCTTGAACAAAGAGAGGGAGGGACTGGAAGTGAAACTTTGCGTCTGCCTCCCATTTTGTGAGCAGAAAAGTGCAGAAAGGCTTTTGAAATCACAAAAATGGTTAAGAAATGAGGAACCTGGGAATGTTTTTTGGTCTTTGCTGCCCATTGCACCCATCCACATTCCTGACCCATGCCTCAGTTTGCCACCTTGTTGCAGCAATGACCTCAGACAGATGTCTGGGAAGATCTTAAATCACGTTGGAGCTGAGAGGGTTGTAGTCACCTAATATAGTCACCTAAATGTGATGAAATACCCCAATATTTCCCCCAGCTGGTACCTACGGTTGCATTTGCTGCAAACATTGGTTCTCTTTGACTTCAAAACCACAAGCAAACCCAACAGATCTCTGTAAGTGCCAGAGTACCTTTGTAAAATAGCAGTTGTGAGGAGAATGAAGGAAAATCCTGGGGGCATGAGCTGTGTGGGTCACTGGGTCCGGTCCCTCCAAGCCATAGGTGTTAGACCTCCCCCTGAGAAGGTCCTGGGGACATTTGCTTTGCTCTCCATCACGGTGCAGCCGTGGCCATCCAAGGACCTGCAGTGGGACACCAATAGCCAGACTTACCGTCTTGATGTGCTTCTTTCAGCTTCAGTGAATGTGAGGAACGTGGCTAGTAGTCAGTGAATTGTCCTAGCCTGTTGGGACAGGTTGGTCAGTGCCGAGGAAGCCTGTGTGGTGTCAAGCTGCTTGAATTGCCACCCCAGCTCTGTCCTTAACCCCCGCAGCAGACCTAGGGCCACCCAAGAGCCAGCATAACCGCTAGGATGAACGTGACCTGGCACACATACATGACCCGGTGTCCTTTCTCCCCACGCAGACACCCTGAGGAGCATCGCCTCCATGAACCACGCTCCGCGCTCCTCCCCGGCCGAGCTGAGCGGCTCCAACCACCACCTCCTCCGAGACCGCAAGTCCTTGGCGCCCTCCCACTCCAGCCAGCCCACCTTGTTCACCTTCGACTCGCCAGCCAACCACATCCAGACCACCCTGTCCGCCAGCGCCCCTCAGGACTACCTTTTCCTGCACCAGTGCATGAGCAGAAAGTCGGAAAACGCAAGGTACTGTCGGCTTCCTGGGGGCGGATCTCGGGGGATGACCAAGGGAAGGCTGGGGCAAGGCGGGGGAGAGCTGACTCCATCCTTTTCCATCCTTCAAATCCTCCAGAGGTTTTGAAGACCCAACTGCACAAGGACATGAGCAACCTGGTGTGATTTCATAGCTGACCTTGCTTGGAGATGGAGGCTCCACTAGAGACCTCCCATGACCCCATCCAGCTCAAATCATCTTATCATCCTTCTCCGCTGCCCCAAGGATCAGGCAGAGGAGGGCAGTGGTAGCTCTGAGCTCCGCCTTTCCCACCTCTGGAAGATTTTGACCATTTGTTTTGGCTCAGAGCAGCCTTGGCAGTGTGGCCTCCATCCCACCACTCCCACAGGTCACGGAGGGATTGCAGAGCCTCTCTGTGTCCCCATGCATCTAGGGGAGACTTTGTGTCCTGAGGAAGGGCATGGGGCAGTGGGGAGGTGTGATAAGAGCCCTCTGCAACATGAGATGTGGCAGGGAGGTGAAGGATCAAGTGTTCTGAACGTTTGCAGGGCAAGATGTGATGGGACGCGGATTCCCATTTGGAAGAGGGTTGAAGAAGAGAGGCCTGGAGCCCTTGAAGAGCTTTCAATAGGTAGATAAAGGTAGCTGAGAAATGAGCCTGCAGGGGAAGGACACCTAAAGGGTCCTTCCTTTTTTGGGGTGATTCTCTGTCTGTCACCCACTCTTTGCCCTGGAGAGCTGTGGAGGACAAACAGTGGGGAGCCTGAAACCCTGGCCAGGAACTTCTCCCTTCGGGTGCATCCTCTCCTCACTTTTCACTCCTTCTTCAGCAAATAGGGTCCTAATTCCTCCCTTTAATCCTCCCCTAAGGAAACCCAACAGCAAGGACAGGCGGGTGGCTTTCCCACCACCCTTATGCTGTTCCAGATGGCGTTCAGGCGGCCCATCTCTCAGGCAAAGGTTGTGCAGCAGCCCATGGTATTTATGAGTGAGCAGCAACTCTCCACCCTCCGAGCGAGCCAGTTGCCTTAAATAGTGAGGAGTTTTGGCTGGAGGAGTCTTGGCACGTGGGAGCATGAGGAGGGACCAAGGGAGAAGCGGTCCGAGCCCAGCTGGCTTGGTGGGACACCAGGGACCGGGCTGGAACGTCTGGTGAATTTTCCTACTGCAGCTGCCTGTCACTACCTAAATAAATAAATAAATAAAAACAGCAAGGAGGAGGAGGGAGAAAATTAACTTCAGCTGGATTTAATGGAACAGGGTTTAAGCAAGCTTTGCGATGCTCCAGCTGTTAGACACCGCTCGTAAGAGAGGAGTTGCTAAGACCTGCAGGATGCAGCAAAAACCGGGGCTTGGTCCACACTAAACTCTCCCCTCGTCTGCTCTGGGCAGAGACGAACTGGCTTTTAGCAGTATCTGCAGCAGAGCAAGAAATAATTGTAGAGATAGTGGTTAGCGCGGAGCCAGGCTGCACGGTCGCTGTGAAGCTCTCCCCTCCCCACTCAGGTCTTCCTTTACTCACCCATAAAATGAGGATTATAGCTGCTATTTGGCAGACGATGCTGAATAATTAACCCCGAGATACTTCAGGTCCTGCCGGGGTTCAGATATTTCATGGGTGGACTGAACGCCCAAGTCTGGGAGGGTTCATTTGTCCTGTGGTAGCATCAGGGTGTTTTTCCCCCAGATAAGTTTTATTTCTGAGCGCCATCTCGTGATGGCTCCAGGAAGGAGAGTCGCTGTCCCCGCGCACAAACCAGCATCTCCCTGCTCTTCCCAGCCAAGGGAAAGCGAGCCCATCCCTGCACAGGCATTTCATTCCTTCTCACCATCAGTGACTGATATGGGCAGGATTCAGCTTCGAATAAGGACACCCACATTAAGGAGTCTATGCTGAGATATTTAAATGGGACCTGGCTGGCTACGCTCCCTCTGTGGTTACCTGCGTGCAGTCCTGCATGCTCATGCACAGTGTGAGCAAATGCATCCAGCACGAAGCTGCCTGTTCATCCTGAACGGGCTCTTTTGGTGCATATGCCTTAGATCTTCATTGCAGGGCCAGCCTGCTCATGTTTTATTCAGCCACACTGCTAGAAATGGTGCCATTTCTAGAGAATGGCCCCACACCTTCCAACTCAGTCCCAGCCTTCTCCAAAGGTGAAGCCATCCCATCCCATCCTTGCTTATCTCTGCTCCTCGCGTTCCTATCCCAGCACTTCCCAAACAGCAGCTGCATTTCCTTACATCTTGCAGGAGATGGATCAGCTTTATGGAGCAGGGAACTGAAACAGCAGGAGATAAAAGTCTAAAGCCCAAATTTCACGTGGCCAAGTGGAGATTTCCTCTGACTTCAAAAAAAATTTCTCTGATGGGGTTACAGGCCCAGCAAGCCCGTGGGACTTGTGATCTTCTGCAGAAAAACAAATGGAGTTTAAGTGTTTAAAGGGAATGTGATAGCAGCAGGAGGGATAAAACAGGCAGCAATGATGCTTTCCCGAGGGCTTTGAAGGAGATCTACTGACAGCAGAAAAGGGACAGCTAATGAGCAGTCATTAGGACTCAGGTCTGCACAGTGCCTGGCCTAATGTGGCCTTGGTCCTTGCTGCTGTGTCTTGGCATGACCGCCACACAAATGAAAATATCATTAACAAAGCAGGGACCTGCCCGTTGCCCTGAGGAACTCAGTATGTTTTGTAAATCTGAGAAAATTTTGTAAACCATAAGACTACTTCTTCTCGCCCTTTGGCTGAGATGGGTGCTGCGAAATTCAGCTCCCAGGAGAGGAAAGGAGCTGATGAGGTTGTAGGTTATCTCCCCTGGCTGCATGGTTTGCAGAGCCATCCAGAGGCACCAAAAATGAGCCCCTAACACCGCATCCTACATCTTATGCGGCAATGACAGCTCAGGTCCATAAGCACCAGGCAGAAAGCGGTTAAATAGAGCCACAATGAAAGGAAGAGAAAAGCAAAACACGTCTTTACCCATCGCTGACTTCCTACAGCTCTCTGGGACGAAGGAAGGAAATTGTCTCTGTCACCACCTGCTGCAGAGGCTTCAATAACAAACACTGAGGGACGGTGGAGTCCAGCAACAGCAGCGAGGAGGGACATAAGGGAGATCCCTGAAACGAGAGCCCCGTATGAGCAGCCACAGGGTCCAAGGGACACTGGGCTACGCACCTTCTCACATCCCAGTTTTGGGGGGTTGCCCAGGCAGGACCACATGTAAGAGACATGGTCAGAGTGTCTGAGGCTCTTTCCATCCTTGCTTTGCTCTCACTTGATGCAAAAAAAAAAAAAAAAAAAAAAAAAAAAGGAACAATTTATGCCTGAATAAAAGGCTCATTCATAGCTCAGCCATGGAGTTTTCTTTGCCTGCACCTGAAATTATAGGTGGTGCTTAGGTATTTTGAAGGTGATTTAACATGAGACGGGTTGTTGGCATGTTCATGAGGTCAGAGCTGGGTCTGAGATGTTCTGGTTGCCCTGGCAAGGTTCTGCGTGGCAAACCTGCAGGAATGGTGGCAAAAAGCATACCTCCACCAGAGCTCCTCAGCCTTAGCCCCATTTATAGTTCTTGGAGAAGAACAAGCAATTCTGGGGTGGGATTCATGAAATGTGCTCTAGAATCACTTGTCTCCCTCCAATAATTCTGTTTATATGAGCATGTTTGCATGGGCATGGGTGATCAACGTGGGTTGACATGGTTGCAAATGAGGGGAGAGAGCTGGGTCTGGGCTGTGGCCCATGCAAGAGAGTTGCATGGCCAAGGCACATGGTACCAACCCAGGATGGGTCCTCCCAAACATCTAAGGCTCCTTCTCCCTTTCCTCCCCAGGAGTGCCAGCTTCTCCCAAGCCACGAGGTCCTCGTTCTTCATGAGGAGCGACACAGCCGTTCAGAAGCTCTCCCAGGGCAACGGGCACTGCATGAACGGGGTCAGCGGGCAGGTCCACGGCTTCTACAGCCTGCCAAAACCCAGCCGGCACAACTCGGAGTTCAGGGACAGTGCGTACGACCTGCCGCGCAGCTTCGGTTCCTACACCCACACCAAGTCCAGCCTCACGAGCTCTGAAACGGACAACGAGGAGGTCTACACCTTCAAGACTCCCAACAACACCCTATGCAAGGAGTTCGGCGAGCTCTCCACAGACTCCTACGACATCCCTTCCACCCCTCTCTCCGTCTATCAGATCCCCAGGACATTTACACTGGACAAGAACCACAACGCTCTGGCTGTGGGCGCCGGCGACTCGCCCGCCGCGCCGCCCCCGCGGCCCCCGAAGCCCGGGCACATGGAGCCGCGGTGGGGCAGCCCTCCGCAGAGACCCACGGCCAGCGAAAGCCTAGGGCTGGCCCCCATGGCAGCCACCATTCCCAGGAGGAACACGCTACCCACTGTGGAGAACAGCAGGCTGCACAGAGGTAGGTTTGGCGGTGGAGAGGAGCATCTTTCTACTAGCTGTGCCTTGAGATAAAACCCCAAGTCCACTTGCATGGACCCCTTTGGTTTTGCACCAGATTTTGCTGCTGAAGCCCAGACTTTGGCCATTTTTAGCTTCTGTGTTTTAAGTTCAATTAATAACCAGGTTTTGGGGAACTCACTTCAACCTGTAGCTTGATTTTGCTCACCCCGCAGGGACGTAGTTTTTCACTTCTCTCTGATCTGATGCTCCCAGGTTGGCTGAGCCATCCTTCCCATTGGTCTTGCCTGCAGAGCATGATTTTCCAGGATTATCACAGACAAGTGCCTCAAAGGGATGCGTGAATGAGTGTACCCTTTCCCAACATTGTACCTACTCCTGTAGGGAATACAAAAAGTCGAGGGTAGAGCTATTTCTCTCCAGATTGCCCATAACTACATTATGTTGTGCCTTGCTAGTTCTCCATAGGCAGAAAATGGATGAGACAGTTGCAAGTTAACTTAGAAGGAAGAGTAGGATCAACAATAGACCAAAAATTATATATATATATATCTCTGAAACATCTCTTCCATCACCTCCTACCTAAATACCAGCATGCATCATTTAGGCCAAGATGAGACCAGTGTTTTTTGGGAACAGACTTAAGAACGTAGCGACCCATGCTCACCCCATATCTCCCTTAACCCAGTTTTGTCTCTCTGATATACGTTATCTGACGTTTTCAACCCTGGGATTTTTCAGTACTTTGACAGAACCAGGCTAGGTCCGGCCTGCACATGCAGCTGTGTTGACACCTCTGAGAGACGGCAGTTTTGAGGGAGTCTGGTAGGGAGAGGAAGTCAAAGGAGATTGATTTCTTGCCAGCACTGTGTGCCACAAAGAGCAAGATCCCGTGGATATAGGATTCTGCTTCCAGGGGCCACCTTTACTAGCAGTTGCTTTGGGACACATGGTGCGTTTGTGATTGTGTTGCAGCTTCTTCTTGCGAGACGTATGAATATCCCCAGCACGGGGGCAGCGGTGCCGTGCAGTCCATTGAGTCCATGAACGATGGGTACAACTCCTACCTGGTAAGTTGGCGTTGCAATCAGCAGAGGTACTACAGGCCACAGGCTATTCATACCTTTTAGATTCAGGGAGGAAACAAGTCTGTTCCTGGTGGGATCTGAGCTCAGTCCTACAGAGCTGAGTCCAGAATGAATTCATTACTGATCTAGTGGAAACCTTGTCCACAGGAAAATTATTTTTTTCCCTTGTGCAATCTGAAGTGCAGCAGTTATTCCACAACACACATCCTAAATATGAGGGAAGCACCGTTTCATAAGAGCTGTTGTGCCTGAACCTGCTGCAGGCGCTTTTCCTGGCAGTCAAATCCTCGGCCTCGCATCCGCAAGGGATTTTTGCACCTGAATTTCTCTGTGGATCTGGCCCTTTCTTGTTCAGCTTGTTGTGGTCTCTGCAGTGATGCAGGACACAGGTGGAGGGACAACCCCTAAATGTCTGGCAGTGCAGGACAGCTTTGATTTGGATGCTTCCATGGTTATCTGCCTGGAGCTCTGACCCAAAAAAGCACAGGAGTTCGGCGTTATCATATAATCCTGGAATGCTATTGAGCTGAATTTGAAACGTTGCCAGACTCCTATGTGCACTTGCTAAGACTTCCTGAGCTGGAAATGATATTAAAGCAGCCTTTCAAACTGCATTTCAGTCATGGCTACAACCTAGGGAAAAAATGACTTCCCAGGTTAACCTTGCTTCTGCAAATCACACTCTGCTCATGAGAAGACGCTCAGGTCTGGAGGATTAAGACGGTTCTGTGAGGTCGGAATATTTCAATGTCTTGCAAGCAGAGGCTGAAGCAGGAGAGGTAGCATCTCAGGCACATGTAGAACCAGGCTCATTGCCAGTGCTGGTGTGCAGTGATGATAACAGGGATGGATTTATGTTAGGATGGGGTTGAGCAGCGTCTAATGCACTCAGCACGTCCTGACACTTTGCCTCCTGCGTGTTCCCCAGCAAGCCAAGGCTGCGGTGGCCCGTTCCCACAGTGCCGACTCGGAGGACAACTACGTCCCCATGAACCCCGGCTCGTCGTCGCTGATCCACACGGAGAAAGCCAATGACAATGCCCAAAACCTCTACATCCCCATGAGCCCTGGGCCGCATCACTTCGATTTAGTGGGATTGGCCTCGACCACCCTCCCCGTGCATAAAGGGGGAGCCATGGCTCAGTGCCACAGACGGTTGAGCGAGATCCAACCTCCACCGGTCAACCGCAACCTCAAACCTGACCGGAAAGGTGAGAATGGTTGTTTGTGGGGAAAGCTTCCCAGGAAATATCTTGTGATACTTCCATCTACATCTGTCATATTGTGCATACTGCACGGAGCAACAATATTTGCGTATCTTGCAGGGACTTCAGGCATGCGTGTCACTCCCTAGTCCTATTTAAGGTGTAATTCATTAACCACAGCATGTTCAGCCATTCAGATCTTGGCTTTCCTCATCACCTTCTGATTTCAGGAGGACTATGGTGAAGACAGAGCTTTCCTAGGTTCTGCCTGGCCTTTACAGAAGGTGCTTAACAGTCAGGACCTCAACCCTTCGCTTTCACCCTATGTTCTGCCTCAAAATCTCTGGGTTGTATAGAAATGGTCCAGATTTCACCTAGCGCTTCCTATTGACTAGCTTTAGGCAGTTCTTCCCTCCAACTTTGCCTACCCCCTCCAAGTCACACTCTGACCATGGGCCATCCAGGGAATTTTGGCCGTAGCCAAGGAGACACTGAGGAGGGAGGGTTCCCATTTGGCTGCCTGCAGGCTGTCAAAATGTAACCGGATGAAGACACTAAACAAGCCTGGTGTTTTCTTCTACATAATGAACTAACCATAATTAGAAGAACTTTCATATTACACTGGAGATTTCCTTTTTTTAGTTCCTCATGGGAAATGTTCTGGCCAGAGACTACTCAGTGGTAGCAGCAGGCTAATATTGTCTTGCTCTGGCTGACCAAGGGTGGAGAGAGTCTTTTCCAGCTTAACAGGACATTGGAGATCTCTGATGATCCAGGCTAACCATGCTTGAAGACACATCTCCGTTTTCTGCAAGAACATTCCCCTTTTGGGGCTGCCCATCTGCTGGGGATCCTTGGGTACTGGCAGGAGGGACCGTGTGCCATGGATCAGAGGAAGAAGTTCCCTCACTTCCCATGATCCTAGCATGAAAAGGACTTCTGGATGGGGATATTTGTCCTCAGCGAGGAGGGCTGGTGGGCTGATTAGCCTGAAAGCAGAATGGAAAACCACCAGCACGTTACTGGGGCTCATCCCCTGTCACGCCAGTGGGGAGAGTTGAACTGTAGGGAACATCTTCCCTCTAAATAAATTGTCTTTCCCTTCAGCAAAGCCATCACCTCTGGACCTGAGGAACAACACCGTCATCGATGAGCTTCCCTTCAAATCGCCAGTCACTAAATCCTGGTCCAGGCCTACGTGAGTACCTCGTTGGCTCCCATTCCCACTGGTCTCTACATGTAGTCCTAGTCCTTCTTTTGCCACAGTTAAACATCTCAGCCTGAGTGTCACAGGGATGGCAGCTGCATCAGCTCTACTGATGCAGCTCTACTGCAGAGGTTGCTTTTTGCCCACCACCTCTTGCTGTTAAAGGGACACATCTCTAACATGTCACCCCAACTCCAACTAGAAATAAGCCCAAAGTTTGGAAGTGAACTTGAATTTTCCCCAAATCTAGATATTCTTTTTATCCCAGGTTTGGAGTTTTGTCAATTTTAGAAACGAGATCTGTAGAGTTGGGTCATGAATATTCAAACATAAAACCATTTGCACTGTGAATCCAACTTCTCCAAGATCCTGTGTCCATCAGTGACCAGAAGGAGATATCTGGGAGGAGGATGAGGACTGAGCACTTATGTTACAATATTTTCTAAGAATATTCTGCCATGTCATGCTGATTCCTTTGCCCATTTACTGTCAAGCTTTGGATTTGGGTCTAATGTTGTCAAAGCAGGAGGGTGTCTGTCCTGGAGCCCTCACGAGCTCTGTCATGCACAGTAAGAGCTGGAGTTGTCTTCTCCACATCATAGCTGGTGGCAGTGTGTAAATTAATTTGGGTTAGGATTCCACATGAAAACGCAGCAAGTGGCAGAGCAGCTAATTAAGATCCCTTGAAGACATTTCCTATTTCTGGGATCTGACACCACCCACAGCTCTCTGGCTTTGACGCAGGGTCTGTGGTCTGCAGAGGCTCCTGGCACATCTGAGCGACCCAGACTCGGCAGAACCGAGGATGCAGAATGCAATTTCACAACCGTCTCTTGCAAAAAAGAAAGAAAATAAAAAGAAAAAAACGTCTTTAATCTAAAAATGCAGGGTTTATGCACTCACAGAGCTCCACTGATTTCTGTTTTGATTGCCTTGAAAGCAAAGCTTAGCCTGGAGGAAGTCTGCAAAATGAAACCAAAGCACTTCATACCAAAGTCTCCCCGCCAAAAATAACAGGATTCACACAATTCCAGTTTTGCTGCTAATTCGTAGTCTGATGTTGTCCAATAAAAGGGAGAAGCCAGGCTTGGCTGTTATGACTCTCCTAATAAATTGGATTCTGTGGAGACTGACTGCAGGGCACGAGGGCTGTGTGCTGAAATCACTGCATCAGGAAAGAGGGAGTCAGATTTGATTGACAAGAGACGTCTGACCCTGCAGAAGCTAATGGATTTTTGCCTTATCAGCTAATCATACGGCCCTGCCTTTACTGCAAGGCAACAAATAGCTTTTTAAGACACAGGCTTTAATACCAGACACTCATTACGTTATGTTATTCTATATAATTAGATTTGGCCAATTGAAAGCAAGATGACGCCTTGGAAGTTTTGTTTTGCCACAGAAAAAAAAAAGAATAGAGTAAAATAAAATTCAGACAGGCTCCTGCACAATAAACAAAGCCTGGAGCTGTGATTAGGATGGAGGTCAAAAGCCTGCTGTGTAGCTCCATGGAGGCTGGCTCTATATCCTACACAATTAAATACTTCCTATGAGATAAAAGAGTTTATGGAGCCTGGATTCATGTATCTGATTGCAGGAGCAAGGTCTTGGTAAAGTCTTAGAGAGAAAAACACTTAGAAGAGCAAACCCAGGGCTTCTCTGAGCAGTAGGAAGGCTGAGCTGGAGAGACTGTCGTTGCCGCTAGATTTTCTTTAGTTGGACCCAGTTGCTAGATCTGAGCACTAGATCGCTGGAGACATCCAGAAGGATGAGAGAGGGACCTCATCCTTCTTCAGCAACGGGCAAACAACACCAGCAATCGGTAATTAACACTGATTAACCTCTCGTTACAGCCAAACCTTCAACGCCGGCTCTTTGCAGTACTGCCGCCCCGTCTCCTCGCAGAGCATCACCAGCACCGACTCGGGAGACAGCGAGGAGAACTACGTGGCCATGGTAAGCTCTTCCTCAGAGGGCTCCAGGGAAGATCTATATAGTCCTGGGGGGACACGTGTCTTTCCAAGGGCTGTAGACACATTCCCAGCTCTTGATTCTGGAATCTCTGAAATTCCTCGCTAGCGCAGTGATGAATGTAGTAACCTCCTTGCACAAATCCTTGCGTAAAGCAGTAGATTTGTTCCTAAAATGCATCTATATGAGAGCAGGAATGCATACTACCTCCTTCACCAGGCGTTCAGAGGTGATAAAAACATCTCTGTATTGTCACAATGTATTTTCCTGATTTAAGGAGATATTTTTCTTCTTTTTTCCCCCCGCTGCAGTAGCTGCTGACGTCATGTTTATGGCCAGGGCAGGGGCTATCAGAGCAGCAGCAGGGAGTGGTGCTGCTCACAGGGAGGGAGCTCTGCCTTTGCACAAAGCTGCTGACTTGAGGCATATTTTTAAGGTTGGGTAGAGGAAATTCGAGGGCTGGGGAGCACAGCTGTGAGTAGCAAGGAGCCCAGCGCTGGTGCAGCCTCACTGAGGTGTGGTTCCAGCAAAATGCTTCAGCCTACGTCCAACCCCAGGCATGCAAATAAAACCAGCAAAAAAAAAAGCAATAAAATTGCACCAATGAGTCAAGTTAAGAGTGTGCACTTACAGGATTTGTTAGGACAGAGGATGTGCATTCCCCTGGTCTCCCAGCAATCTTGTAGACCCTGATCCCAGAGAGGAGCTGGTAGCAAGGAGATCCCCCGGTGAAAGCACAACCAAGCCATTTCTGTGCCAGATTTGTGTTAATTCCTTTTTCTTTCCCAATTTAACGCTCGTTTATCTCTCCTGTCTCTTTCCTGCATTAGCAAAACCCCATTTCTGCTTCTCCTGTTCCTAGTGGCACCAACAGCCCAGCACCTAAAAAGAGTTCAGGGAGTGTGGATTATCTGGCCCTGGACTTCCAGCCGAGCTCACCAGGACCACACAGAAAGGTACATGGGATTTCTAAACCTCTGGTTAAAAGGAAAGATGTGGTTTATTTTTAGAGGGTTTTTTTATCCACATTGTCAACTGTATGGGCCAGAGTGCTGGGCAGGTTATTAAGTGACATAGTAACCTCAGAGCTGTCAGTTTATCTAAGGATCTACTGTTTTTGTTCTAGGTCAGGATGAGTTTTTGTTGAGTGTCTTGATGAAAGTGTAAGGTCTCCTGCATGAACCTGCAGATGTATCTGTTTCTTTGGGGACAAAAATAATTCAGTATTGTAAGTCTGTAGAGTCAACACCACTAAGAGAGATGGAGTTGGGATTTTTTTTATGTGTCCACAAGATTTATACTTGCAAAAAAAGAACTAGATTTGACTTTTAGTCCTATGCTGCAGTATCAACAGTTAGAAAACATGATGACAAAAGAGTATTCAGGTTTCAGAGTGAGTTCAGGAGGTAGAAATCAAGTACAGTTTTTGTCATCCCATTGCATCCCAGTCCCGTTGTCACTCCACTGCGCCCATACACCCAAGGCACAGCCCAGGGTGGAATGATTTATCTAAGACCCTTTGAGAAGAAGGGAGGGTGGTGAAGACATCTTGAGTCTTCAAGGAAGCGTAGGAACCTGCAGTCATCATTGTGGTCCCCAAAGATTGTGGAGAAGAAGGCAGAGGACCAGGGTGACCAGCAAGATAGAGAGGGAGGTGGATGCATACCCAGTCCTGACTGTGTTTCTCCTGCTCACAGCCCTCCACCTCGTCGGTCGCCTCGGACGAGAAGGTGGATTACGTCCAAGTGGACAAGGAGAAGACGCAGGCCCTGCAGAGCACCATGCAGGAGTGGACTGACGTGCGGCAGTCCTCGGAGCCTGCCAAGAGCACCAAGCAGTAGCATCCCACCATGAACACCCAGACAGGCAAATGTCCAAGAGGTTCTCCCAGTCTGGGTTACTGGTGCCACTTGGGCTGGTTTCTAAGACTGTTGCCTGCAGCGGGGAGGGGGGATTCTTTTTTCTTCTTTTTCTTTTTTTTTTATTCTTTTAAGACAAAACAAAACTTAGTTTCAGGGGAAGACTTGGCAGATACTGTTTGCCAGTGATAAAGAGCAACTGCGTTTGGTGGCCAGGTTTGTGCTTTAGCTGCTGGTTTCACTGCCCAGGAACTTTAACTTAGCAATACCAGGTTTCGTCCTGCACATCTCTTGCTTACAGCTATTAAAGCCACCTTGTACGTGCTGACACAGCATCGTCGCTCCCCGTCTTCTTCCACACTGTACCCCCAAACCGCACCATGCAGGTTTGGCAGCTTCTCTCATAAGACATCTGTTCCCCAGCTCAGATTCCCTTGTTCCCTCCATACGGTTGCCTTCTTCTCTGCCCCCTCCCACCCTATCCCAAAACTGAGCAAGGACCGTTCTCACGTGTCTTGATTTTCCTTGTCACATTTCTTGTAAATAATGATGTGTTCGAGATGTCTGTGAGCTCTTCTTCTCCTGGTGGGATGGTCCCCTGTGTTTATGGTCGTGGTTTTTAGCTGTCGGGAGTTCGAGGAGTGTCCCAAACCCACCAGCTGAGCTGGCTCTGAAGCCCAGAACTCATCCCCCTACCATATGTGTGCAAACACAAGTGCTCACACATGCATACACGCTCATATGAAACAGCCAGGCTTGTTGAGGTGTCTTCTTCCACTGTTTTTTTTCCAAAATCCCTTATAAATAATGCATTGGAGAGACCAACTTCTGGCTGCAGGATTTAAGTTCTGATCGCCTTCTCTTTGAAGGCTGTTGCCCATGAATCTGGCCCTAGGAACCGAATTCTGCCTTTCACGGCAGCAAGAGGAGCCCATAGGGGAGAGCCCTGTACCTGTGACCATCACGAGGAGCTCTGTGGTCGGCTCCTAGGAGCAAGAAGAGGCTCTGGAGATGGTTGAGATTGTGACTGGCATGAGGATGAAGGAGAGGAAGGGGGTGGGAGGCTGTTTGAGAGGGCACGGAGAAGGCAGATGTTGTGTTGGAGAGGTTGGACTTGGGAAAGGGGATGGATGGGGTGTTTCTTGAAGGGATGGAGTGGAGATGTCGATCAGTAGTGAAGCCTTAGGCTTGGGAAGAGGCTGTAGAGGAGAGTCGAGGCAGAGTGGGCACTGGAGTGTTTTCATGGAAGCTTTAATGGGGTGGCTTGTGCTGGTCACCATGGGCTGAACCGGGTGTTTTCTCCCCACTTTTAATTGCAACAACTCTGTTGTTTCTTCACCATAGTAAAGCAGCTGGCCAATGTTAACAAGCTTGGACTCCAGCTAAGTCTGGGAGCCTGCTGCTCCCCCTCGCAGCTTGCTTGACAAATCCAGGCTTTGGGATCCCTCCCGGAGCAGCTGCCGGGCTTGGAGAGTCGAGAAGGAAGAGGCAGCTTGTTGCAGAGATAATAATTCATGATTTCATCAAAACAGGAAGGACTAATGCTTGCCATGGAGCAGCGGGATTGCCAGACTCTGAGCATGGACGTGGATAAACAGGCTGACCACGAGCTGAGAGGCATTAGTAAGATTAGGTAACAATATTTATTAAATAACTTGGCCTATTCTCTCCTCAGGCTGCACCCCTCCCAGCGCACTAGCTGGATGCTTCGCCAACACCAGGACACAATCATTAATGTTGATTATTGATATGTAGGTATTAGCAGGACATCTCTTTAGCATTGTCCTGAGTTTGGAAAGAGCCAGATATGACAAGCCCCAAGAGCCTAGGAAACCAGTCCCTTTAGAGCTGGATGCTGCCTTGAAAACTGTCTCAAACAGCCAGCACCACTTTAGATCTTCTCCTCCCTTACCATGAAAGGGGAGAAATTAGTAGAAAAGCTCTGACAAACTTTTAATGCATTGCAGCGTTGGCCTTTTCAGGAATAATAAAGCAAATATCATAATACGCATGATAAAAAGAAGAGTCATCTAGGGAAATAAAATAAAAACAAAGGGTAAGATTTAGCATAGCCATATGCTTTCTGAAGGTCAGGGAGTGTGTTGCAGCTTGCAAGGGCCTTTGCCTCACATTGAGGGCTTGCACGCTTGCATAGTGAGATAATAAAATGAAGAACAGAGTGCAGCACATTGTATTTCTATAGCCCTTTTCATCACCGCCTCTCAGGGGAGACTAAACATTGGGCCCAGTCCAGATCCCACTGAAGTCACCGTGGAGCATCCCATGAAATCCTGTGAGCTCATTAAAAAGACACGGCCAGACCGTCTGGTCTTGGCATCACACAAGTGTCTGAGAAATGGGGAGAATAAGCAGAAAGAAAAGCTGAGACCACCGACGTGTTTTACATCCACCCAAATGAGGGGATTGGGCAATGCAACTCCACCAACAAAAGCAGTGTCCCTGCTGAAAAGCAGATTTAACTTCATTAGGAAGCCAATTTTGCTATTTAATCCTCCAAGCTGTGATGATGAACACAAAGATCAGGGCAGGGAGAGGAGCTGCAGTGTATGTTCACTGGCCCACAGTAGTGAATGTATTTGCTCGCCTCATATTACACTGAAATGCGCTCAGCTCTGATCTCCAGCTCTCTGGAGATCTTCCAAACCCACCTGGATGCCACCCTGTGCCACCTGCTCTGGGTGTCCCTGCTGGAGCAGGGCTAGATGATCCCTGGAGGTCCCTTCCAACCTCAACCATCCTGTGTGATGTGGAGTGCAGCAATAATTTTAGGAATAGCACTCTCACTGCTGTCCGGGTCTTGGTAAGATGTAATTATTCTTGGTACAATTATTCTTATATTCTTGGGCAATTATTCTAGAGAGTAAACTGAGTCTAGCCCCAGGCAAAGATATCATGTACCAGACCTAAAGCGTGCAGAAATCAAAGGACACAAGGCATTTCTTTTCCTGAAAACTTCCTGATTTCCATGGAAAACTGTCCAAATGGCTGGATTGCTTTTGTGACCTTCACCAATATGGTCCTTTGCATTTAGCTTCCCACAGAAACCCTAAAGTAGCTACTTTGCAACCACTGGCTGCAGTGAGGTCTGTTTTCCCCTTCACCTTGGTCAGAAAAAGGCCTTTTCCTCTGTTTTTTTCCTGCTGAGCACCAAGTCTATGGCCCCTACACCCTAATTAGTAACTGTGCGCTCTGCAGGGCACTGCCTCATCCCACTAGACCCAACTCTGCCAGCCCTTCCTGAGCAGTCAAGTAATCAATGGCTGTGGTAGAAATAGTCATTCCTGCTCGTTGCTGAGCTCATTACGCCAGTCCCGGATGATTAATGTTTGTGAAGTATTTAGCATTAAACCATATTGAAAAGCAGCTGGTTTAATTACACGGACTGCCAAGAACTTTGTCCTGAAGGCATTAAGTTTATCACATCCACTCTATACTCGCATGCTCGAGTAAGACTAACTCTTTTGTTAGAAATAGGTATTTTAGGAAGCTGAGAACATTGCGAGCGATTCATCTGCATTGCAAGCAAAAAGTCTGGCTTGAGTCCGTATGTCAAAGCCTTTCCTTCAGCTGGACTCCCATTTACGACAAGGGTTGTGTGTGCATGGACAAAGGTTGAGTGTCTGACCAGCATCCCGACCTTTGCATTTACTCTTACCAAGTATCAGGGACAAGGGACAAAGCTCTTTCCTCTTCTAAAGCTGGTAGTTTTAAAGGCAGTTTGTTTCCAAAAGTGTGTCCCTTGTTGTGGGTGACTATTGCTCCAAGCTAGTCTGGTTCTTGCAGTGTATGAGCTGCCTTGTAATTGATCTGCTCAGAAATGCCATTTGAGTGTTTGGTGGGACATTTCCTGCTATAAATGGATACCAGACTTAGCCTGAAGTAGAAGAAAGAAAAAATGTGTGAGACTGGACTGTGCATGGGCAAAGCTGAGTGTCAGATGTACAAAGCCAAATCTGGAGAGAGCACCAAAAGGTGATTAAGTCTTGGGATTTCAAGGGACTAATCGGGATGGATTTAGAGCATCCATGAGCATGAGACCTGGAGGAAATAAAGTGGGGATGTTTCCCAGTAAGCGTTGAGTCGTGGTCTTCACACAGTCCATCCTTGGCATGAGCTACAAGTCAGATTTAGGAAGGAGTTTGTGGATCGTGGAGAGGAGCTTCTGATCTTCTAAAGGTCCCGTGATGCCTCAAGGGGAGCACTCGGTCCACTCCTAGGTACCCAAGGTGATGTGGCTTCTGGCGGCCCTGCATGGATCACCCACATGGGTGGCCTTGCACCCCGGGCCATGGCACTGTTGGGGGGTTCCAGGACATGTGTCCCATCTTGCAGTTGTGCAAGAGAAACCCTCAGAGAAAAGTAGTGGGGACCCGAAGCCCTGGCAAAGAGCATGGTCATATCAGCACAAGAGGGGATTTGGCCAAGCACAGAGTGACCAAAAATGTGTCACCTTCACCCCTGGAGGCTTGCAAGACCCAACTGGATCACGCTCCAAGCAATGGGGTTGGATTCTCTTTCTGACCCTCCAGGAGCTCCCAAGGTCTCCTAATGTCCAATTAGCAACCTAAATAGGGCCAAGGCCTCTTCTGCAGACATGAAGCCAAGCAGCAGCACTCAACTCCCTTCTCTACGGCTAAATCTGCTTTGCTCTTGGGGCACCTGCTGAGACACACTGACATACTGACAGGAGAACTGACTGTAAAGGCTGCAGGGCTGAAGGGTCTTCAGCTGGGTGGTTTGCAAGGTTGAGCACTACAAGCAGGTCTCTTTGGGAAATGAGACGGCTGGAATTGTGCCAGTATCTCATGTGGCTTTGGGCTTTGGTAGAAAGAAGTTCCAGTTGCTCCTCGGTCCTGGTTGATCTTTCTGGCCTGGTAGAGGAGTAATAGGATGGTTTCCTGAAGCCACATGATATCGTATTAGCGTTTCCTTAGCTTGTGATGTTGCTATTCCATTTCAAAGCTGCACTTCACACTGTAGAGATGGTTCTAGATAAACCCAGCGCCTTTGAGGCATGGCTGTGGAGAAGCTCCATTCATGATGACATGGGGAAAGAGCAGAACCTGACCCCATCCCCAGATGGGGCATGGGGCCAAGGGACACAGCCATCAGAGTCATCCTGCTGAATATCCAACTGATTCATCCTAAAGAGATGCCAAGTGTATGTCAAGATGTAGTGTTTTCTTTCAGAGCTTCCAGGGCAGATTAGAGCCCTGGAATGCCCAGAAAGTTCTCGCCTCTTCTCATCCGTGCATCAATCTCCAGACCGTTAACGAGGCTCATGCAGCTAGAGATTACACCTCTTGGTAACGATTTCCTTCTTGGACAGGAGCAATTCATCCCTCTCTAAGATCATCCTTTGTTTCTCTTCCATGTAGTCAAGATTTTATCTCTTTGTTCACAACTCTTGGAGGTGTCTTACTTACTAATAGGGTTACTACTTCAGAAGCTAGTGGCTTCTTTTGAGAAAATTTGATATGTGTCAAGGTGCCATAAGATACAGCTCTATCTCTGCTGGCCCATGGCCAGCTTGTCCTGGCACGTTCCCTGCATACACCAAATCCAGATTTCAATGCCAACCACCAATGTGCAGACCAGAAACTGGGTGACATGGCTCCATCTCTTGAGCTAAACAGCTTCTCTATGGACTTGCTTCACATTGGAGGGCTCTTAATTTTTTGTGTGACCCATTTCTATGAAATTATGGGGGCATCTCTACATCAGACAGTTGGCTACATGTGAGAGGTCTGCCCTCAAGACCAGGAGATAAGAAACCACTGTTTTTGTTGTAGTTCTCTGGGTGACATTGCAGTATATCTTTGGAAGGGAAAGAGTTCCTTTGAGTTCTTGATATCATCTCACTTTCTCTCCAGTTTGTAAAATGATTTTTTTAGTATTTTTTTCCTCATCTCACAGATGTGTTGTGAGACTTAATTAGTCAACATCTAGTGATGGAAAGAGTTGGTTTAAGTCTGCACGCTGCAGCAGAGCAGTGTGTGGTGATGACACCCTGTAACATTTTCAGGCCCAGCATAACAAAGGGCACAAAATTTCCTGTTTTACACAACTCATTAAAAACCCCTCCTTAATTGCCAAGGGGGAAGTGTTTTCTCTTAAGTGATGGCGTGGGGAGAAAAGCCTTTTGCACAATTTCGATGTTCTATTGCCATATGATCCCCAAAATACAGTGTCTCTTTCAAGAGCATTTCTGGAGTTCTGGCTGAAGCCTGGGAAGGGAGTAGGACCCTGACTCCAAGGAGAGTCTGCCAGCGAGTTCCATAGGGTTAGGACCAAACCTTTAGAGTAGGACGCCCCGATGAACCCAGCCCTTGGTGAAGTCGACCGATCCCCTGTGAGCTCGGTGATCATTGCGTGGGAATGACCCCATCCCGTAGGGTAACTTTATCTGTTTCTTCAACCGCTGCGAGGGCAGCCGGAGCCCTGTCTTTGAAGCCATCGCACCGGCAGCCCCTCGCAGTGATATTTTGTGTGTTTTGAAGCCTATGACTGTTCTTAAACATTTTTTTCTCATTTGTAGAAGGAAGGACAAGAGTAATCCGTGGCAAACTGTACAGTACGTGTCTTCTTGTGGTGTCACTGTTTGAATGGTTATTAAGTTTTCAAATCACTGTGGACAGCTAATCACTTAAGTTATTAATTTATTCTTTTGGGGGGTTGTTTTTTTTTTTTTAAGTAATTTGAAACAATTATTTATCCTGTAAATCAGTCTTGAGTGAAACCTAGATAATACTTTTTTTGCTGTTAATAAACATGGTACCTGCCTGACGTGAAGGTGATCTCATTTTTAAGTACTGTATATGCAGCAGAAAAGCAATGGGAAAATAAAAGGACAATAATAATAATAATAAAAAACACCTCTCTCACTGCTGACTGCAAGGATTGATTCAGGGGGGAGAAAAAGGGTAATAATTTCTGTCAAGCACTTCCCATTCCCGGTATTTTTCTTCCTTTGTGTGTGTGCTTTTCTATTCGATGCATCCATCCCTCCTTAAATGACCTTAAATGACAAGTCCCACTGTGTGGGTGAAGATACAATGGCCACGGACACCAGGTAAACCCTTTCTCTAATGGAGCCAGATCCTCTGGGGCGATGGAGCAGGGGCAAAATGAGACCTGGATTTGTTGGCAAAATGAGGTCCTGGATTTGTTGGATTCCACTAGACGATGCCAGTGTGGCAGCTGAGCCTAATTTAACCCAAATAAAAGCATAAGGGGTTGTAAGAAGCATCAAAGTAATAGCATGAGGAATAGTCTATAAAGAATACAAGAATTTATAATAATACAATACTATAATATCATACTTACATATCGTATACTAAAAGTACTACTAATGTTGTAGTTTATTGATATTCCTGTTGGCATTAATAATGGTATAATTAATGTAGTGTATGAATATTAATGCTAATAGCAATGCATTATAAATATTTAGTAAATTATTAATTGTATCTTTTTTTTATAGCTATATATACATATAGCAATTATTTGAGGGAAAAAAGTATTGGAGCAGCTGTAGCTAATACTATGAAAACACGGGCTCAGGACTCAGTCCCAAAGGGAAATCCAGTGTTAAGAATTATAGGAAATGAACAGAACCCAAACCCGACAACCTCATTATGCCATTGAAAATACCCAGGTTGGGATCGCACATTTTACTTGCGGTTTGGGTCAGCTCATCCCCAAAAAATCATAAAGTAGAGCAAGAAGAGGTATATTTGGGGAAGAGCTTATCAATACCAACAGCTTCTCTGTGAGATGATGACCTGGGACCTTTGGTGTGTCAAGGAGACCATAAGAGAGGAATTTGTGATCCCGAATGGCACAGAGGAAACAGAGAGGGACCAATTATCCTCCTCTTCCCAGGAAACAAGCTTCGGGGAAAAGCTAATAAGCACAGACTCCACTATCCCACGTTGCCTTACTTATTTAGGCCACGTTTCCCTGTACTTTCATTATATTCCTTGATTATTTAGATTAGGAGCCAGCCAAGGCAGAGAGTCTCCCACAGTTTTAATGCACAGCACCGAATGCAGCAGGGACCAGGTCTCATTAACTGCCTTCAGGTGACACCCTGTTGTAAAGGGGGAAGCCAGGGTGACCTTCAGGAACAAGAGAGCTTTAGGAAACCTCTTTCGACAGGAGATTTTTAAAAGATTATTTTTAATAGCAGGAAATACTGTACTTCTTGTATAATTTCAACTCTGGATCCATATTTATTTCCCATTAGCACTATTTCAAACCTAGCTTAATTCCAGCAAATACAATAGATACGGTCCATTATTCATATGCATAATCATTTTAATGGGGTTAAAGTCTGCCAGTGTAACTTGGATTTGAATTTAATGACGTCTCGTTCATAACTAATTTAGCTTAAATATAATTCTCCAGCTTTGAAGGGTTTTTATTTGTCTCACATTTAATATGCACGTGTATAAAATAGAAGATGAGATCCTCGGATTGGGAGTTTATTTTCCCTCCTCTTTCATCTCAGTGATAAGCAACAAGCTGGAGACCCACCAAAGCAGCATGGGCAGCAATGGATGGGTAACAGGAGACCATCCACAACCAAAAATTCACAGAAATGTCCAAATCTATTTTTTAAAGCTACCAGTATGAGACACTATGCATGCTGTAAGGCTCCACGTTGAACTGATTCATCGTCTCCTTTATTCATATATAGGAAAGACAATAAAAGAATATTATAGTATATGCCAGAGATCAGATCCCAAGCCAGAAAATGTCATCTCTAGTTGACCTCCCAATTGCATCGACTGTAGCAATTTCTGTGCTTTGCCTTTCACCGTGTGTCAGTGCAATATTCCCCCCACCCCATCAGGATTAGGCCCTGAAGGCAGGACCTAAGGCACAAGTCTCTGCTGCTGGAGCTAGAGGAACCTCTACTACGGGCATGAGTGAGGAGCAGGCTTGGACAACAGCATTAGAGACAGCTACATTCATACAGACACACAACCCAGGGGTAAGCTCAGCCTCTGACCATCAAAATCAGCCTATGATGTCCTTCAAAACCAACATTTATATTGGTTTACATAACGCACTGGTTTATATATTATATATTTATGTGTATAATATATCCAATTGGGCTTACTGGCCTTGCAAGGGTGCGTATTAAAAAACAGCTAGTGGTTTTGGCAGGGATGTCTCCATTTATCAGTGCTCAACCCAAAGTATCCCAAAAGAAAGCCCAACTTGTGACTGGCACATCTGACCCAGAAACCCAGGAACTGAGAGCAGTAATTGAGTAATTCTCAAGTAATACTCAAGTAATTGAGTGCTAAAGACCCTCCTGAAGAAAGGCCTGTGTGTCTGGGCCACCATGCACATTAATAAGGTCCAAAGTGCCAGGCAAGGTCACTGTAGGAAACACAACGGGGCTTCATGAAGCACACAAAGCCCAAGGAGGCCAGGGTCAGTCTCTTCCAGCTTTAGGGGTTCAGCCTCTCGAAGGAGGTTAGCAGTGCTGTGTTTTTTTTAGAAAACACAGCTCCTTTACATTATCTCCACCTGGCTTCTCAAAAAAAAAAAAAAAATTAAAAAAAATAACACAATCAAGCAGAGGCACCCCAAAAACGAGTCGGTGCTGCAGGAAAGCCCAGGCTGCAGGTGGGATGTGCAGGGAAAGGCTCAAGACCTAGAGCTCCGCTGGCTCTGCCCCGTCCTCAGCCAGGTTGGTGGCGTGGGACACAGCAGCAAGACAAGGCTATGCTTAAGCAAAAGGACACTTCTCTGAGCTGGCATTAGCTGCTCATCTCCGCAGATGCTTAGCTACTAGTATTACCTTAAGGCGTTACGATCAAGTGCATAGAAAGCGGCAGAAGCCAGAATTTGGCTCCGTCCAACCACATAGTCTCTGAATCAGCCACGGGGTCCTTTTCTTTGGAAGATTCAAGGTCAAATCCTTTCTCTGAGATCTTTGCTGTCCCTGGTGTCAGGAAGAGGAGCCTTTGGCTTCAGGTGAGCCCAGCCAGCTGGGTTAGACACGTTTGAACCTGATCCCTAGAAGACGAGTCCGTGAAAGGAGCCGGATCCTCCTCCGCCAGCAGCGGGGCTGCAGCCCCCCGAGGAGCTGTCGTCATCCTTGTCCCTGTCAAAGTCTCTCCACCACAGAGGGGATTTCGGCAAGGCGGAAATGTAGGCAGCTCTGTTCCGCGCTTCTTTTTCCTGCTCCTGGGTGAAGGAATGGGGAGAAATAAAGCCAAGATATTGACGTTACCTGCTGCTAAATGGTACAGAGAGTTGCTCCAACCTTCCCTCCAGTGAGAGAAGCCAGGAGCCAGTTTCTTCGTCACTAGGAGCCTGCAATAAATTGGGGTTATCAGATCCTGGTGAGAAATTCAGGAAGGGGCGAGGCAAATCAGAGAGGTCAAGGGAAGGTTTCACCGGGATATTAGCTGGGACAGTTCAGCATTAAGGGATAAATCACAAAGAAATACTTAATCTACAGATCCACTTGTGAAAGTCAACAGGATCCTCAAACCTTACTTAAAGTGGGAAGAGAACAGCTAGTGCTAAATGATGGGCAGAGTTTGGATACACAAACTGGAATGCAGGGCAGAATCCCTGGAGACCCACGGGCTTTGGAGCGAATGCAGGTCTCTAACACCTAACTAAGATTAAGTATCCGCTTTCCTTAGACAGCTGAGTGCTCATCTCTTGAGCTGTCATCAAGCGTGACATGCCACAGAAGCTGAGGAGATAGAGGGGCAGGGGGACGCATCCAAGCAGGCCACCGCAAGTGACCAAAGCTCAGACCTCAGACCAAACCTCAGGTTGCCTTTAGCAACCTCTAGGAGAGAAAGAAACTCCTCTCATTCCTCACATTCCCTCCCATCTGCCTTTTACTTTCTGTAGGATATTTCTGCTGTTTGGAAATCTTTAAACTCAGCCTATTTATGTAACTTGTCCTGGATTTTATTCCCAGCTCACCCATCTTTCCTAGACATCTAGTAGGAAATTTGATGCAGATCTTTGGTCAACTTAAATGAACTCAGCTCTCCATCTGAAGACATGCTTTGGAATAATTAAAAAACATGTTTCTGTTACTTACTCAGGCCTCACTTAACACAGGCACAAATAAGAGCCAGGCCTAACCTTGAGGAAAGTCAGTAGAGATGTCATTATACTGCTCAGGGAGCTACCAGTTGATCAGGCCAGGCAACAGGAACAAATTTATGCATAGACCACGCTTTCCCATGAAGCAGGTCTTTTGCAGGCAATGTATGTGGTATAGGTAGTCCTAGTAGCAAAGTATGGTTAAACAAAAACCAGAATTCCCTCCTGCTCTGTCTTGGCATCCTCAGACAGGGAACTACAGCTTGTGACCCACTGAAGTGATGAAGGAACTGGGGAGATATGGGGCTGGAGAGTCCAGCAAAGAGCTGTGAAGATGATTAGAGGATGGAAGCATCTCCCTGTGAGGAAAGGCTGCAAGAGCTGGGTCTGTTCAGCCTGGAGAAGAGAAGGTTGAGGGAGGATCATAAGGGAAGGGTGTCAAGGAGATGGGGACTATTTTCAGGAGTGGGCTGTGACAGGACAAGAGGCAACAGGCAAAAACTGAAACACAGTCAGTTCTGCCTGAATATGAGGAAAAACTTCTTCACTGTGAGGGTAACAGAGTATTGGAACAGGCTGCCCAGAGAGGCTGTGGAGTGTCCTTCTCTGGAGATACTCAGAACCTGCTTGGATATGATCCTGTGCAATGTGCTCTGGGTGAGCTTGAGCGAAGAGGTGGGCCTGGATGCTCTCCAGAGGTTCTTCCAACCTCAGCTCTTCCCGTGATCGGTGATTCTGTGTGGGAAAGCCATCGCTTAGCCATAAAATAGCCATAGAAGCTCTATACAGAGTAGCTCTGAGACAACTCGGATATCTGCACATACGGATTTATCCTCAGAACCAGATCTTGCTGCCCCAAAGAACAGTGGAAACAGGGAGGAACTCATCCTTCCACCACGGTTCAAATGGCAAAAATGGAGTTACCTGCAGGTAGAGGATGTTGTCTTTGGAAATGGCTTCCATCAAGTCCTTGTTGAGGGAGGGCTCTCCGTGGGGACAGCTGCTCTCAGCCCCAGCCTCGTGCACGGGGCAGCTCTGCCTGCCCGGCCGCTGCCTGTAGAAGAGCACATAGGCCGTGTCCTTGGGGAAGAAAGAGGTCACGTTGCTGACCGATTCGAAGGAGGAGAAGGAAACCCGGGTGTCGTTGAAGAGGTACCACTGGATTTCAAAGTCCAGCTGCTTGTCAGAGGCAGGTTTCTGCCTATGCTCCTGGGTGATGGTGTCACTGCACTCCCTGGAGTAGCAGTAGTAGTGGCCGCTCTCAGAGGAGACCCCTGAGTGCACCACCACGCTGCAAAGGTCGTAGATGACAGACACAAAACTGCTGCCCGCTGCAGCTCTGTCCTTCCTGCGCTGCCAAACATCCTCGCTTTCTTCAGAGGTGCCAAGAACGGGCAGCTTCAGCACCAAGGGGATGGAGACGTTATCCAAGATCTTCTTCCTCCTCATGGTCCTTGGGTCAAAGGAGAATCGCAGCAGGGTGAGGATGAGGTAGTGCGGCCCCTCCGTTAGCTCAGCCACTTTCTCGGCGTCCTGCAGGGAAGCACATTTCTCACAATGATACTTATTCTCTGCTGTCAGTTTTTCCGGGGACAGGAAATAATTGATCAAATCTGGTACAGATCTGGAGTCCTTGGGACTGCACGTCTGCTCCCCAAAAGCCGAGAGGGGGTCCTTGGGTGAATCCATGCCCACAGCATTGCGGTTTAAGGACATTGCCTGGTTTCCTGGCTCCTGGAAACCCACTGTTTCCACCGGCACGATGTTGGCCGCACGGTCCCCAGACACATGAGGCTTCCTCTTGACCCAGGGCGATCCCGTTATTTGACTTGGGGTTCCAGGAGGTTCAATAAACTGTGGACCGATTTCTTCCACTGGTAAAACAGATGTGCTCCCTGTGCTAAGAACACGTCTGTCTGGTGGAGGGAAAGCCAGGGACAGGTCTGTGAAGGCTTCTTCTCGAGATGAGACATTCAGACACTTCAAGCAGCGAATTTTTGTCATCATTTTACCCCCAAACATCTTCTCAATTAATGTCTTTTTTAAATAATGCTGCTCGATGGCCTGAGACACGAAGCTGGATTCTTTGAGTTTTTGGTAGATCCTTTTCCCAGTTTTTTCTTCTTCATGTAATCTTTCATGGAGGAAAAATAAGAAAGAAAGGAAGAAAAGAAGGAAGAAAGAAAGGAGGAAAGAAAGGAAGAGAGAAAGAAAGAAAAGAAAAGGAGATTTCATTATATACTACAAGAAGCAGTTTTAATGTACAATTTCTATTCACCAACATAGTTGGGTTTAATTCGGGTTAAGTTGCATATACACAGGTGCCATCTGAGGTGTTGCAGAGCACCCCAGGCCCTGCACATCTGCACACAGCTGGCACACACGGCACGGAGCCTGCAGGAGCCTCATTCCTTTCGGGAGCAGCAGCTGGAAGCCAGGCGGGACACCCCCAGGCACGTTAAACATTTCTGCACGTCTGCGCTGAGGCATCTAATCAAGGCACTAGTGTCTCATCCTCGGCCTTTATACGGTGCCTTTTGGACTTACTACCACCTTCACATGGATGGGGAGAACCCAGGGGGAAGCTTGGGATTTTGGAGTCAGAGGGGCTTGTGTGCTAATGATCCCACATCTAGGAAGATCACCAGGGTGTTGGAGATATGATCTAGGTAAGAGAAAGGCTGAAGCAACATCTGAAGCAGAAGGATAAGTGGCTGGTCATTGAACCTGGCTTCTCTTTGAACTCGGCACAGCTGTTCCCCTCTGCTTCTATAGTAAATGCAGACATTTTCAAGCTGAACTGATTTCCTGAGCTTATCATCTACTGGGCAGCATAAGCAGGAATTTATTAAGGATTCAGGGACTAGTCTCGCCGCCTTGCAGCCCCGGGCGCTCAATTCTCCCTTCTTTGAACTCCTCTGGGTCTCAGCTGCTATTCCTGGCTCCACCGCTGTTTCTAAATATCAGTTGTTTGGGTGAGACGTCATTCATTCCTGCACCCAGGGCTAATATAGTGTGTATTATGATGTGTAAAAAAAGAACGTGTGTCAGATAGGTCTCAGAGATGCTTTAAGTACCAGCAATATTAGCCTTTAAACACCTTCCACTGTCCTTGCTGAAGATAACCCAGGGGTGCCACGGGATGAGAAGAGCCACCTGCGCTTTGGTTATCATTAAATACGGCACAGGATGGCACAGAGGGGTCAGATTGTCACCCTTGGTGAGCACGGGGCTGTGAAACCACAGTGCCCACCACATACCTGTCCAGCAAGTACTTGAGATACTCCGAGCAATCCTGCTGAGCGCCAGGGGTAAACCAAGGCGGCCACGAGGCAGAGAGGAAACTTTCAGGTGAGATGGCAGGTCGCTGGTGGGGAAAGAGAAGGGGAGAGAAGCATTTAAACTGGGGTCCAGGTTCCCATTTGACATGGGGGGATGGAGATGGAGGAAGGAGACACCTCACCCTCTGTCTCAGGCTTCGCCTTAAGCAAAAGCAGCACAACAGGACTGCAACTGCAAGGGTAAAGTTCCCCCTTCCCAGTTCTGCTGAACATCCCTTTGCTCCATTATTACAAGAAAAAGAGCTTCTGCGCACCCACTCTTACCAGGAAATTATTTTTTATATACTTCTATAAAATTTCCCTGTGTTTATTTCGTCCTTCAGTTCTTAAATGGTTTGTTTTCCCGGCCCAGAAACTTCTACTTAATTCCACTCAAATTTAATTTGATGCTCCATTTAATTTGATCAGGATATCTCTCACTAAATCCTTCTATAGAAAACAAAACAAAACAAAACAAAAATCCACTAAACTTCCAGCCATCATTCTGATCACTGCAGGCAGGTAATCTGCATTACCAGATAATGTAATCTTTGCCCTTAGGAAGCTGATGTCTAATTAACATGGAAAAAGAAACATCTTTGGCAAAGAAGTGACTTTAAAAAGAGCTCAAAGAAGAAAAATAACTGCAATAGTAGTAGGAAACTACTAGGATATTAGGAAAAGAATGCAACTGATACGATCCATAATACTATTTTAAACCCTTGGGTGGACAGCTGGTAAGTGGACACAGGAGGAATAAATAAGATATTTTACTGGTTCTCTCTTTTTTAAGTTTATTTTTGTTTGTTTGCTTGGTTTTTAATTCCAAAGATCCCTGAAATGAAATATTACCACACTGCAACAGCGATCAGTCAAGGCTTAGAAAACAGAGGATCTGAGCACAATGATTTCACTACATTGAAGGGAACATTCACTCTTCAGTGACTTTTAATATCAAATCTCTTTAGGGACAGAAAAATACATTTTTGAAACAGGGGCTAAATAGGACCATACTTCATCTCCATAAGGCTACAGCTTGGTCCCAGAGCTCTGACACACAAAACCTGGCTGTTTACTATAGTGTATTATGGACATTGCACATACCAGCTAAATGCTCATTCATAATTAATTCGATTACGGGTTACAGAAGCCTTTAGCTTCCCTAAAGGAAGAAGATTCAAAGCATTTGTTAATCTAAAGGGTTTTTTGCTTGTTTGTCTTCCTTTGAGCAAAACCACTTTTAAGGCAAATCCCATCAGTCGCACATAATTTGCTCACACTTTGCTGTGAAGCACAGGGTCAGCTGAGCTGATCCAATCTTATTCCTTGCTAAATAGCAAGAAACAGAAACCAACAAGGTTTTCAGTTTGCCATATATATAAACTATCAACAAATGGATTTTGTTGTCAAAATTATTAGTTATTACATCATTCAGACCAAGGAATGTCACAGGCTGAATGTACAGAGCCTGGTGTGAATGTAGCTCGCTTTCATGTGCACTAAGAGTTTGTGATTTACTTGCCTCCCCCACCCCCAAAATCCGCCTTTTTTCATATAAACAAAATTCGTCCCTTTATAAAATTCCACCAAGATCCACAGCTCCTTATCAGCACGTTTGGGTAGGCAGGAAGTGACTTGGAGACGAGCCTTTCCGCAGCCGACAGTCCAAACAAATAACTAGAACATGAAATAATTACCTGACTGTGCTCCAAAAACGCAAAGAGCCACTGGAGCTTTGTCATCAGGGGCTGGGAGTTGCCCTCTGCTAAATTCAACACCGAATGCCTGAAGCTGTAAAACAAAACAAGAGATGCAAAACAAGACAGAAAATCAGCCTGGGAAGAGCCCCGTCAATGTGGCAAACACGCCGGGAGCAGTCGGGAGTGGGAATGAGGGAGCGGAAACTCACTCCGAAGCCATGAAAAGAGACTGTATGATGCTGTTCATGTAGCAGGTGTTTCCCAAGTTAATTAACCCAATCTTTCCTGTCTCGGATTTGGAAGCCAGGCGTGGGTAGAAGCAAGCCAGCTCGTTCTTCTGGGAGGTCCAAGCGTTCTGTCCCAAGAGATGCTTAATCCGGTCTTCGTTTGGAATCGAAAGAGCCTTGGAAAGAGAGATCTGTGTCACAAATTGGTACCTATTGACACAAAAAAAGTTGTCCAAAATGGCAATAATCCTCTGCAAGAGGTATTCATGGCAAAACTCATTTCCCTTGCTCTTCACATGCACATACATCTATGAGTGCAACTAACACAACCAAAATAAGAGCTAAGACCCTCAAATGTGATAGGGACTTCTGCAGGCCCACTGTAAGCCTCTCTGTTCAAAATGCAGACAGTTTGCCTATAAAGGGCTCAAACTCAAGAATTTCAAACCGTTTCTTCTGTCAGAGGTGAAAGACTCGGTTACGACATCCCCACCAGTGAGACAGTCCCTCTGTGCTAAACAGCAGCCTAACATGCCACATCTATATATAATACATAGCTTGGAAAAGTACCCAAGTGCTTGTCTTACTTTAACTGCTTCTAGGACCGGTTCGTAGAGATCTGGAAATCCTGAGAAGCGGAAGAACATGCAGTGGATGAGCTCAGCCAGCTGCTCCAGGGAGCTGGTGGCCGAGTTGGAGTCCTCCTTCTTCAGAGAGGCCACCAGCCTGGGAATGTGCGGGAGCAGCTGGAAAAAAGAGAGTTCACTCGGTCACATCCAGCTCCAAATTGCTCACAGAGCTGTAACACACACGCGAGCGAATGAAATTCCCCCCCAGGCAGGGAGGAGAGTGCAGGATTTCACTTTAGCCCCATGCAGGACTTCATCTTTTATTCATTGACCTCAACTCAGCAAATCTCCCGTTGACTTCAGAAGAGCAAATTTGGGGTTAGAGGCATTAGAGCACTTTGTGTTGCATAAAAAATGCAGGTTTGTGCTTGTTCTATGATTTCATTCTTCGTACAGATTAATTTCTACTAAAACACACACATGCTCTGGAAAGGAGTGTTACATGCTAAGTACCAAATAGAGTGTAGAGTGATTCACACCTCCAATGCAGGTGAATTAACCTACAACAAGTGCATTCCCTATCTCGAGTAACGTGATGTGCTACATTTGTTTTGTACTGCATAAACGCAATTGCACTTGGCATGGTCAGATGGGTGGTGACAGGTATATAAATAGTACATCTATTATTTTGTTGTAAGTGTCGCCCTTAATCTAGATATTTTTTAATGAGCAAACCAGCCCAAACGCAAAGATAAACTGCTCTTGGGCCCCCTCTGCTGCTGCTAATTCACTGTCATAGCAGTGAATTAATAAACTTCCAAATCTTGCATGTGTGCTAAAGCTGAGTGAAAGGTGACCTTGGGCATCCATGCAACATTTTTCTTATTTATATTTTATGCTATTTTACATCAGAGTAAGTCTTGAATAGAATACCAGAATCTCTCCAGCCATTTCCTGGTCCTTCCTCTCCTCTTTTCTTCTTCTCTTTTTTTTTTCCCTCTTTTTCTTTCTCCTTCAAAATATTGCTATTTAACTATTTCCTTTCCAAATGGAAAATTTTGTTGCAGAAGCAAATGAATCTCGGTACCATTTTATAAATCAGTGTTGTGCTATGTTGTGAGAGGAACAGTTCTCAGAACTCTTCCAAATGCCAGTGCAAACACAAAGAGATAAGAAGCAAGACAGGGTTGTGCTCTGTTTTTTCAGAAAAAAAAAAAAAATGTGTGGGAGGAAATTCGTGCTTGCAAGGCTAGAAATGAAAACTCCAGGCCAAGAGAAACGGATGACTTTTGGAGCATTCCAAACTCTGGACGCCCAGATGAAGACAATCCTTTGGAACAGTCCTATTTCTAAAAACTGAAGAGTTTCTCAAGAGTTCAGGCTCTTCTAAAGTGTCTTCCAGGAAGAAAAAAATATCATGTTGGCTCTCTTCGATTTTTTCCAGCCTTATCTGTTTATTCTGTGAACTTTAGGTGGAAAAAAAAGCCAAATACAAATCTTTTTCCAATGTTCCTTTTACTGGTTCAGTCCCTGAACACATGCCTTTCCCTTCAGCCCTGCTTTTCAACAACAGCATTCCAATGGCAGCATCAGAAAGAAGCAGCCTCAGTATCAACAGCAAAATAAAATACACAATACCACTGAGGAAATGAAAAGAGAAAATTCAAATGCTACTTCAAATGGTTTGTTTGTTTTTTGAGGGGGGATTGACAGCAGAGAATTCATGAATTGGAAGTGTTCTGACCCAGTCTCTAAATGACATTGCCTGATGTTGAGAAATCCTTGGAAAGGACGGGAACAAAAAGGTATGGGACTATCTTCTTAATCTGAGCATAAAACTACACCCCAAGCCAGCCTGAGTGAGCACAACCCTGTCCTAGGCCACCCCTGTGCATCCTTTCTCCTCAGCCAGATTGTGCAGCTCAGTGCCGAGCCAGACCCTGGCCAAGCCCAGCAATGTTGATCATCTGGGTTTTTGTGCCAGGTTACATTTCACCTGGATTTATTCGATGGCACAGTTCCCCACACAGACATATGATTGGCTTGGCACAAGGGAGAGTGGTTGAGAGGAGCAAATGGTCCAAGGGCAGAAGAGGGGAGCCACCTCCTTCATCTGCAGAGCTGACAACTGCCAGGTTAAAATGACTGCAAAACCACTATAGATGTTTCTGATAAAGCTTCAGGTGTGGCTTGACAGGCCATGCTGTACATTCACACTAACCGTGTCCTCGGATGGACAGTTCTGAAGCTGAGAACGGACTTCAAGGCTGTGCTTGTACATGGAAATCACTCCCGCTGCAGCAAAATGTTGAGGCTGTACACTGTAAATCTGGACACTCCTTGCAATCAGAAGAGCCAAGCCCTCACTAGCTTTATACTGATTTATCCCCAGAAATGAGCCATCAGGCTGATGAGCCTCAAGAGAAATGGGAGGAATTATGAGAGAACCAAGAAAAGCTGCACTTTTACTCTCCATCGCATTCCCTTATCCAGCACAGTTGCTTGGTCCATCACAACCGACTCCTTTGGGACTCAGGACTTTCCTCTATCTCGGTATTGGCTTTCCAGTGCCCATAAAACTTTTTGGTCTGCAGAAGATGGTGTGTAGACTCCAGAAGAGACAAACCTCATCTGGACAGACAGGGCTGGGTTTCCACATGGTGGAAGAAAGTTGACTACAGAAAGCGATTCCATGGGTTTGGGGCAGAGTGGTTGGAGAGCAGGACAGCAGAAAAGGATCTGGGAGTGTTGGTCGACAGCGGCTGAACAGGAGCCAGCAGTGTGCCCAGGTAGCCAAGAAGGTCAGTGATCTCCTGGCTTGTATCAGGAACAGTGCAGCCAGCAGGAGCAGGGAAATGATTGTCCTCCTGTACTCGGTGCTAGGAGCTGGGGTTATTCCATCTGGAGAAGAGGAGGCTCAGGGGAGACCTGATCGCTCTCCACAACTACCTGAAAGGAGGCTGTAGTGAGGTGGGGTTGGTCTCTTCTCCAGAATAACTACAGATAGAACCAGAGGAAATGGCCTCAAGATGTGCCAGGGGAGGTTCAGGTTAGGCATTAGGAAGAATTTCTACATGGAAATCAGTTACACACAAGTAACACCTTTGCCCGAGTCCTGGATTGAGCCTTACCAAGTGGAACGCCTCGTGGGAGTGCTGGAAACTCAGCAGCATGTACTGCAGGACAGCCAAAGCCCCCTCCCGCACAATGGGGTACAGCAGCTTGGAGAAGACCTGGTGGTGGAGAAAAAATAAATCAGAAGGCAGGATGGCCGAGTAACACACACGAGAAGGGCACAGCACCAACCAGAGGCACTGAAAGTCTTAGCTGGCCCATGGTCATCAACACCACTTCTTCTGGTCTATCTCTACACTTGGATGTTGAAGCAAACAGGAGAGCAGCAAGGAAGACAACACAAATACAAGGAGGACTCTGCTGTTTGCAGCAGTGTTTGGAAGCACCCACTGACCTTTTCAATTTTTGAAAGAGTCACTTCGATCAAGATGCTGAACTTTTTCACAGCAGCCAAACCCTTCAGCAGGGCAATGATCCACTTGTCTATGTTCTTTCCAAGGGGCCAGGATACCCAGTCAATCATCCTGAAATGAAATCCAAACTCTTTAAGTGATAACTTAATGCTTACACGGTGAAAGCCAAAATGTGCTCAGTCAAGAGAATGACCAAGCAAGAGAGAGACCTCCCCACAAACCATTTCAAATGTTTTTCAAAGCACAAGACTGCTGAAATACAATTAGCCCCATGTCACCTGCATTTTGTGACCTGATCTCAAATCCACAGAAGGTTTTCCATTAGCTTCCATGAACTTGAAATTGAGTTCATACCACATCCTCTACCACTACACTGTTTTGTGGTCCTCCTCGAATATCTTTCAGAGGAGCCTATGAAAAGAGAACCTCTTTTTAAAAAAAGATAAGGTGTCTGTTCTAGACTCTTAGATTTAAGGATCAAGGTCTCTGCATTGGTACCTTCACAAAACATGATACTGAAATGACCTCTGGATTATTACTAGCAAGGAAATACCATTAGGATCTGGATTTTTGTCTTTTCTATGTGGAGACGGTTATTCCCAAATATACATTAAAGAAAAAATACTGATAACCATGATATATATCACAATAATTCCTGAATTTTATAGCTAACATATTTCTTCACCTACATCTACACAACAAACAAGATGTCACAATATTTAATACCTATTTTTGCAAATAACTTTGATTTTACAGAAAGGTTGGCCATTAAAAATAATCTCAGAGCGATGACATGTTGTTTCTTTTTAAATTAAGTGTGAAGTTAAACAAAAAATAGGAAGCTAATAAGGTTTGGGCTTTTCAAGGGTGAAACTTTGCTGGTCACTTCAGCATCTTTGATTTGAATGTGTCATCTCAGGTGTCCTCTAACGTCCCACCTCAGTCCAGCTGTCTTTCCCAACCAGTTCCCCTTGTTTATCAATCTGCATCTTGTCCAAAATATACAAAAGCAATTGAGATGAATAACCACAACAGGGAGTAGATCAGGCTTAAGTGGAGTCTACAGAGCGCTAAAATAAAATAAAATAAAATGAAATAAAAAAGGCTAGCCAGTAAAGAAAGCTTAAAGGGCAGAATATGTTGGAGCGTTGAGAAATGCCAAAAGTCAAGCCGAGTCAGATAATAAAGCAAATGTCAAGAAAGTTTCTGCAGACATTTGCATCAGAAGAGACCAAGGACAGACGTGCAGTCATTACACACGCAGGATGTGATGGGGATTAAAGATATGATATGGCCTCTAGATGTGACTTCCAAGCTAAACACATCCTCAAGCCGCAGTTTTCAGCAAGAGGAAGGAATTGATGAGGGTGACAAAAGAGAAGGCAGATAATGGGCATGAGAATGGAAGCAGAAACAACCACAGTTGATATGAAAACAAAACACGAAGAGTATGTCCAGTGGAGTCAGTTAACTCCATCTCAGAAAATGCAAACACTGGGAATGTAAAATTCAACTCTGGTGCATTTTAATGGCTCTGTTAACTTGGCTTCATGCCATATTCTTGAAGAATAGCACGACGGTTCCTATAGTGAAGATAGGCAGTGAGGGAACAACTGCAAAGAAGGGCTATCATGCCACAGGAGTCTGCAACAGGCACACTGTGGTGAACTAAGGTTTGACAAGATGCTGGATTTTCTAGTCACAGGACACACAGTATATCCCATCACACTGGGTTGCAGAAAAGGTCCTGATGAATATTCGTGTATGTGGAAGCATCTCCTCCTACAGAGGAGAAAGGCTGTCACAAGGAAGAACTTTGTGACCCTGAGCAGTGGACATACAGGTGAAACATATTCATTCAAAACCACATGCTGTGGTGATGGAGAACAAATTATAAAAATGACTGCTACGTGGGAAGTCTGGGAACTGATCTGCTTGGAGAAGATGAGCAAGACAACGATGATCACAACTCTCCATGGCGGTATAACAGCCGTGGAGAAGGCAAGAGCCACACTAGGGTGCAGTAGGAAAGGCTTCTTTACTGCTGAAAAAAATGACACTTAATGCCATCATCTAACACCAGGAGGAACCTCATCTAGAGCACTGTGTACAAATCCGACTATCCATGTCCCAAAACAGCGAATTGAGGCAGGAGCTGGTGTTGAAAGCAACTGTTGAGATGATCAGGGAAATGGAGAAGAACTTCTCTTATAAGAGCTTAAAATAGTCCGACTTGCTTAGCTTAGCCAAAGGAATGCAGAGAGCGGATGTGACTGCTCTCTGCATATACATTGAAGAAATAATAAACATCAGGGAGGGAAAAGACCTAATTCAGCTATTTATGTTGATGTAAGATCAAATGAGCTATAAGATGGCCAGAGATAAATAGAGGCTGCCAATTAGAAGAGGGATTCTAGCCATTAAAGCCATCAAATGCTGCAGTGGCTATGAAAGAAGAGCAGTGAGAGCAAAAGTCCCTTGTGCTTTTAAGGTTGCAACGCTCACATTCATGAAAGGAGTCCAAAAATGTCATGCAAGATGCACACAAGAGCAGGAAGATGGACTCATCCAGAAGCCCTTCTTTACCTGTGTTCTTTTATACAGGCATAAAATATCCCAGGACACGATAAGCTATTGCTTACTGACATTTGTGGCTAAATTATAATATCATATTATAATCAGGTAATTTATTTTATAAAATTATATATACACACTATACATATTATATAAAAAATAAAAAAATATATATATAAATTATAATACATGCTGCCTGTATTGCTCCAGTACAAACAGTTAAATTTTATATTCACTTTCCACACTGATAGATCCACAAACATTTTACAAGCCAGTTTTCCAAAGGAACCATCGATTTTGGCACACTCAGCCTCTAAAAGGTCGGGTGCTGATTTCCAGAGGCAGCAGATGCTCTTTGCATCCAGACCTTGTCTCTTTGAAACAGATATTCACCAAAGAGAGAAGAATATCAGCAAACACTTCTGAAGACTTGGATGCACAGAAATATATAGCTTATCTGACATGCATCCACACTACGGGTGAGAGACACACACCTTCATTCTGCATTGTACCCTTACCCCAGCAGGTGCCAGGCTTGCTTTTATTAGCACCTTTTCCACTTAAATCACAGAATCACAGAATGGTTGAGGTTGGAAGGGACCTCTAGAGATCATCTAGTCCAACCCCTCTGCATAAGCAAGGAAAAAATCCCACCTTGCTCCAGTTGACTCCTCTGATAATGCCTCCCAAACCCAAATTTTGAACATGTAATCCTAAAATCAAAAGGCCTTTTTGTCTCTGTTAATTTCTCTTTTATTTGCAATTTATTGAGCACACATGCAAGAAAAGGTCAATGTTAATGCAGCTTTCTGGGGCATCTGTCTGCTCTAAACACTCCAAAACTTCCGCATTTCTCCCAAGTGAATTTAATTATATTTTGCAGGCTCTGCTTAATGTTTGGCTAGCACTGAGTAATCATTTACTCATCCTTCTGCGTAACAAAGATTTTTTTTTTATAGGAATGAAGCAATTGAGCCTATTTTTAGGCACTGCTGTTCTTATTGACTGGAGCTCCCAGCCACATCTGGCAACTGCATCCCAGAAGGAAGGGAAAAATTGAATTGACTGCGTAATCCTTTGGCTTGGGCTGCTCTGGACTCTGGGAAAACCATGGCCTTCTCCAGGAAGAGAAGGCATCTTTTCTGTAGGCCTAGAATTCCCATAAGGAATTGTATACATATCCATCATGTAACCTTATGGGAGACAGACAAACCCTGGAGTAGGAAGTGGAGAAGAGAAATTTTCCCAATGAGAGCAAGGCAGATCCTTTCCTTGGATTAAGTATCAGCTAACATCACCCATTCAAACAGGAGACCTCCAAGGACACTATAGGATGAAGATATTCTTACACCTGG
>JAWLRI010000131.1:0-23615 GCA_034781795.1 Crypturellus tataupa | reverse complement strand
ACCACTGAGAACCTTTCCAGGATGCTCACTCATACAGTCTCTCCCACCTACTAATGGCTGTCATCATCTGCACATCAGTGATGCTGTCATCATTGGTCAGGTTTCTTATGACACCATCCATAAGCTCCAGAGGGACAAACTGGACCACGCTGGCCAAGGCATTTGACGGTGCTTCCGGCTCCTCTGTAAGATATGGACAAGAATCATCAATAATGGTCATTTCTCGGCTCTAAAGGACCAATCATTAATGGAGCAGAGCATAAATGATCAGTACAACGTGGAGTCCACACTTAGCTGTGCTAGGGGGACAATTCCCAGAATGACACAGAACAAGGTTGGGTCAGAGCAGGTGGGAAGTTGCATTAAGTCATGTACAACCCAAAGGCAGGGATCATGGACTCAAGAACATTATTGCCTGGGGTCCCTGCCCAAATTCCTTCTGTGTGCTTATTTTATACTGACTACTCTAAATAATCACAATAGGATGAGGTTGCACATTTGTCCGCCTGGAGGGCACCCAGAGGATGAGATTCTCAAAAAGAGGGAACTCAATTGTCCATCTCCTCATAGGGTTAGGAAGAGCTTAAATAGGAGCTCACCTGTCTACAGAGAGCCCAGGCTTTTACGGTGCTCATACCTTCAAGAATCTTCTGAGCCCCATTATAATAATCAGAAAACTCTAGAAATTAAATATCCTCTGTCCCATCCTAAGTTACGACCATCCTCTGGAGATAGTGGCCATGAAGCACAGGGCTTCCTACTCCTAGGAACAGCAAAATTAGCCATTAGAGTGACATTTCCAAATGCTTTCAAGCCCCACTCTAACCTTATTGCCAATAAGAGGATGCTTTGCATTAAGCTCAGCTGGTGCAGAAAAGTGCTGAGGACAGAAATGTCTATGCTGCAGATATTTCCATACAGTCAATAACTCTAACTTACAAACTCTGTTTCACGGGGATATTTTCTCCTTAGCCTAAAACCCTGCACACTTCAGGGATCCTTGTTTATCATATTTTCAGCAGTGACTGGAATTACTGAAGCTCAGACATGTCAGGCCCATATCAACCAGTCTTGTTCCTCACCAGAGCCTGCATTTACATTTGCATCCGTTATTTATTGTTTACCTGTTGACGAAATGATAGTGAACAGCTCCTTCAAAGAGGGCAGGATGGCTGACGTCTGAGCCCTCCAGATTCTCTGCAGCAGGCCGCTCACTTTGTTCACCTGCTCCAAGAACTCCATGATGTCCTCTTCCCCTTCGGAGACGCACTGGAACTGCCCGATGCACCGGATCAGCTGCTGGCAGAACAAGATCTGGTGTTTGCCCGTGGGAATGCACTGAGGATGCTGGCTTAAGAGTTTACTGATTTTAGCGCACTGCTTGGGGCTCGGCCTCTCGCACACTTTCCGGAGCACTTCGATCCTCAGGAGGTTGAAAATGCTGTTTGCTGATGGGCTTTCCAAGACAAACTGCAGTCCTAACTGGATATAATCTAGCACATAATGACTTCTTTTTCCCAGAGGCCCATAACCTTCCTGGAGGAGACTCAGCAGGAAGCGGACATTGAAGAACTCCTCAAACTCCTCTGGATGGTAGTGGCCGTAGACTTCCAAAACCTCTTTCCCGATCTCTCTTTTGTACTTGGTGTCCCCAGTAAGGAAAAGCTTGGTTGACAGCTCGAGCATGGACCAGCACTGCTCACTGTCCATGGGCTGCTTTGCTGCTTCAATGACACGTCTCACGAGCCCTTGCTTCACGTTGTTGGGGTATGAAGACATCACCACAGCTTCCAGGATCTTATCCATCTCTGCTCCTAGGTGCTGAAAGAGAGGAAGAGAGCCAGGTTAGTTCAGGCAGGCTCTGCTGTGCTTTACAGCCCAGAGATGGTGACTACCTGGGCTTTCCACTCGACAGCAAATGGGCCACAGAGTTACGGCAGAGAGAGGGACAGAGAAAAGAGGACACTGTGGGGAGAGAAAGGAGTCTGACCCCTCAGCAGAGAAAAAGCATGAGCTCAAATCCAGCCCCATGACCCTCCAAGCTGTGTTCCCTGGAGTGATTTACGGAACTAGGGCTCACCAGGCAATGAATGGGCACAGCTGGAAGGTCAGCCCAGGTTGTCTTGTTTTGAGAAATAGAGGAGATGAAACAACTTTCATCTGAGTCTGATGCATGTGAATCAAATAGAGCTGCTTGCCCTTGGTCAAGAACAAGTCCAACCTGTCCAGCTTAGTAATAAGGACATAGTCTGTAAATCTATACCTTAAACACCCCTCTACATCAACGGCAGCTGCTGCCCTATGTAATCTGAAAAGAGTGATGATCCTGCAACAGAGATGCATTCTGATGCTGCTTGAGAGATGGTTCTTAGACTGTTTCCCTTGGTCTGTCCTAGTGAGGGATTTAGCAGGTCCCTTCCTGGTATCACTCTGAAGCGTCTCTCCATCAAACTGGCCAAAATCACCCCTCACATCTCTATTAATGGAAATCATTGAAAACAAGGAGGGGGCTTATGTTAGGACAGGGCTAAAAAGCAGAGCTATGTTGAAATGACACGGGGAAACTGCGTCACCTGCCTTTTGAATGGACTCTAGGTGGATGCCAGCAAGTGCCAGGTGAACTAGAGTGGGAGACCACAATGTTCATGGGGTTTTGATACAACCCATGTATCAAAATCCAAAATCAGACTTGACAGAAGAAGCTACAGAACATCTGAAGGAAAGAAGAAAACTCAACCCAACACACTGAGGAGATGGAAGGAGCAATGCTGTTACTGGTTCCAAGAATGAAGGGATGGAGAGTCATGAAGTCCATTCTGGACTTAAGAGGTCTGAGAAGATGATGAGTGCAGTACTGGAATGAGCAGAGAAAGAAAAGTCAAAGGAGCAGAGCTGGAAAGCTTTCTGGGGCCAGTATAAAAATGATAATCCTTGTGCCCTTTTCATGGTGGCATGTTGATGGATGCAGGGAACGTCCTCTGGTGATGCTCAAGTGAGATTACAAGTCCCAGACTGAAATGAATACAAAAAATATAGAACTTCTTCAGATTAATCACATATTTGAGTAATTTTATCTTGCAAAAAGCCAGCCAAAGCCTTGCACTTGATTCTAAGAAGGATCCCTCCCTCAGCTGCAGGGCTTCAGCAACTCAAGTTGGTGCTCAGCATTTCATAAAATTCAATTCCCATCAGACCTAGACCCACAAAGGAACTCAAGAGGGAATTAAGGGACAGACAGTGGCGTCAAGGTGTTCTATTGGTGTTTGCTGGCTCCATTCTCCTCCAAAGGTAAAGATGGTTCTATTATTATCTTCATATTCGGGGAACAAGAGGAAAGCCCCAGGAAGCAGACATGGGCCTGTAGCCTCTATCTGGGTAATAGGACAGCATGAAGGGGAAGCACATATTTAAAAAGATCAAAAGCCTAAAAGGGCAGAAATGCAGGGATAGGACAAGACTTCTGCCCCTTTCCCTTGCACGTGCAGCATCCCATGGGCACATATTGTGCATATCAACTTGTGGTCCGGACCTCATGAACCCAGTGAAGTCCTATGTGAACACACAGCAGGAGAACACACATATGAACACACATGATGCTATCTGGAGAGGAAGGAGATCTATCTCCTGAATGAGGGATAGCCTCATTTAGAAACCTATCCCTTCCCCACTACTATGGAAAGAAACCTTGGGGCATCTATAAACATTCAGCTCTGCCTCCATTTCAGCTCTTTGGCTCCTTCTCTCTACGGCTCCTGGTCTTGCACACAGCAGGGAAGTGCGTGTGACATTTACACCAAGCTGCCACCACGGCTTGTCCGGGGGGAGTGACACAGTCTTGCTGGCTCCCCAGGGATCTACAGATACAGCCTCACACTGAGAAGGGAGAGGGAGACTGCAGAGTTGGGACATGCAGCACTGCTCAAATCCACCAGTGGTCCAGCAAAAAATAATAAAAAAGGATTTCCCTAAAACAACCCATTTATGCCACATTTATAGTCATATGCTGAAATACTGCAGAAGAAATCTCATTATAAAAAGTGATAAAATCAGCCAGGCACAACTTAGGCTTTCTTAAAACTTATCGCAGAGAACAAATGTGTGAATGCTCACCCACAACAGGTCCTTTCCATATAAAATTACATAGTCGAAGACAGTCACTTGCTGTCTATAGTCTAAAACAACCCATGGGAGTGGATAAAGGAAAACAAATATCATTTTGATTACCTCAGGCAGGACAGATTCATCCATGATCAAGTATGTACTGCTATATTGAGGGGAAAAAATAAGCATGACATAAATCCCAAGTGTGCTGGGAGGCAGCTCAGCAAGAGCAGATAATATTGCATGTCATCATCATCTCTAATCTGCTCAGCCCAAGGAAAAAGGTCCCAGATGGGCAGATGTGATTGCTTCCAATCCTGCTGACAGAGACATGCATGATCATGGTCCCCCTCTGCACTGACCTGTGGTTCGCACAGAGGACATCCCCAAGGGACCTTAGGGAATGCCATTCAGGGACCAGTCCATCCCTGGAGCCTGCATTTGGGAGAGCAGGCACCATCTCTAAGGGTAGAGAGGTGCTTACTGGTGGGAAAAATTTCATGCCAAATACAAAGTTCTGCCTCCAAGTTCTTGGCTAGCAACCACACATCATCTCTCCCCATCCTTGCTTCCACCAGGATGAAGAAAATAAAATATATGCATGGTCAAAGCCCTCCAGGCAATGGCACCAGCCTTCAGCACAGAGGTTCTCCAGGAATGATCTTGTTCTGTTTGTTCCATTCCTGTTAACTCACATGGTCCTCTGCTAATGTGCTGGATTTATTTGTCTCCTACAAACCCCTTTCCTGCCTTCCCTGCAGGGTACCCAAGTTATGGCACAGGTAACATTGTTTTAATTGCATGTAAAACACAGACAGGACTCTCAAGCAACCAGCCAGGTCCACTTGATTGGCAACAAATGAGGCAAGGTAAGAGGAGAGAATAAAAGTTGACAGGAAAAGTATTTTCACTTAAAACAGGAAGCACAACAGTGGCAGAGAGATAGTAAGGGTTAAAACATGATTTATAGAGCAGATCAGACTTGCAGGACTAGAAATTGGAAGGAACGGTTGTCCTAGTTGTAACTTGAGCCATACTGAGCAAGATTGGCACCAAAATTGAGCCCATGTCCTGCGTTTCTTCTCCCTCCAGCTTTGCAGCCTGAGCTGTCCTAAGTATTGGACAGACAAATAAGTGACAAGGAGGAAGCAGGAGGAGCCGTTCTGACCACATAAACATATGCATAACATGGTTACTTCCCTGGAGTAACCATGCTTAGAGAAGGACAAGGGTGTAACAAACCTCCCTGGGTAGCTGATAGAGAGAGACAAGTCCCAGTGGAAACCATCTAGTAGAAGCAGACCAACTTTCTCATGAGCATATTGCCAATAGGACCTTAAAGATAAGCAAGCAGAACAAGCTGAGCTGATCTTGTGGAAGAGGCTGCAGTCTATCGTCTCTGAAGAAGGACTTGGCTGTACAAGGCTGGGTTTTAAGTAATATCCTCCTGTCATCACTCCTCTAATTACAAAGGTGTTGGCAGGAGGGGATAAAGAAGCCCAGGTTTGCACTCGGAATGAGGGAATACACCTTGCTGCTGCCCAAGAAAAGACCAGATAAAGGATGGAGGATGAGAGCTCCTTGACGGGACACACAGAGCAGAGGATGGAGCAGGAATGGCTAGAAGAGACAAACAAGAAAATGTGAGGGATGATGCACGAACCAAGAGGCTGTGGAACCCAGGGAGGAAACGGGAACTGATGCCTGTTGATACAATCCAGATAAAATAGTTCAAAAAAAAAAAGCAGCTTTTCTGGCCAGGAGCCCACCTAGTCAACTCGATAGTTCTTCCATTTACCAGCTTAGACAACACTACTCCAGGTCTCAAGGGCTTAACTGAACAGGCATTGCAGAGAGGAAACTAAAAGGGATGCAGGTACGATGTACGTATAATACGCATTACAATCTTAAAATATCAGAAGAGCACTCAGGTTGCAAAAGGTTAGAAGCAAGATGGTTAATTCAACCCCAACACAGTTCCAGATGCTTTCGGAGAGGCATTATTTAAATGACCACATGTTAGCTTTTTGTTTGTTTGTTTATTTGTTTTCCAGGATACCTGCCTGGAGAATAAATCAGGGTTTGCAATGCAGGAGACTGTTGTCTGTAAGATTACTGTCTTATTTGTCATAAATAACCCAGTCAACTGAAGGAGAGGGAAGGACAATTTCAGAACTGGATTCTGCCACTGTTTCTGGCCTGGTTGTCTTCTCTTTAGCAGGATAAAACAGAGGATTTCAGACTACATACTCAGAGACTCATGCATCTAAAAGCAGTGCTCTTAAAGTGGGGCAACCTTATCATTTCTGCACTTCATTTTCCACACATTTCATAGCAATGCGGGGAGAACCAGCTTACTCCTATTTGCAGAGAAACACGAGTTCCTGCAGCACAGGAAGACACTATAGAAGTTCAAAGTGTTAATTGCTAGTTTAAAGAGCAGCTTTGAGGTTCCCATCTGTTTTCTGGCTCACTCAAAAGAGAAAACACATACAACAAGCTCTGCAGTGGGGAATAAAAAAAACCCATGAAATGGCAAAGCTGCTCCGCTCCCTGGGTGAGCGAAAGGCAGAAGTAACATGGATAAAATCAGAGAATTATGAGGGAAGGGGTCCCAGGAGGCTTCCAGTCCAACCCCTGCACAAAGCAGGGTCAACACTGAAATCAGCTCAAGCTCCTCAGGATTTTGTCTTGAACATGACCCAGGATGGAGACTGAGTGGGTGCTCAGGGCAACTTGTTTCAGTGTAATTATCTCACAGTGGGAAGTTTTTCCTTAATTGCATTTGGAAGCTCTTGTGTCAATGTTGTTTTCTCTTGTTTTCCTGTTATGCAGTGCTGTGAAGAGCCGGGCTCTATCTTGTTGATAACCTCCTTGTGGACACTGGGAGCCTGCTACTAGCTTCCTTCTTCGCCTACCCTTCCTCCTGCTGATCAACATCTTTCTTGTATTGGGGAACCCCAAACTGGACACTTTTATAGGTGTTGTCTGACAAACGATGAATGATGAGGGGAATAAACACTTCTCTTCCATCTCTTGGCTCTGTTCCTGTTTGTACAGCTCAGGATGCTACTGCCCTTCTTCACTGTCAGGGCACACAGCTGGCTTATATTTGGATAAACATTTGTCTAGTTTGTTTGTCTAGTTTATTCTGATTTGCTTTTGATCTACCCTGGCTATTCCCAATCACCTTCTCTTTCACATGCCCCAAAACAGTTTCCAATGGGATGTGCTCTATGGTTTTCCCAAGACTGTAGTTCTGCAGTCTTGATCCTTCTTGATCTTTTAAAGATATACTAGAGAAGACAAAGGCTTTGGAAGAGGAATGTTGCTCTTCATAAGTCATATTTGTCATGCAGCAATATGCTCAGAGCTACAACAGTTTCCTGAGGACACTCTCCATTCCATTCTGGGGGATAAATAAACATTAATGGCCTTCATATCCGTCTGGCATTCACAAATACACACAGGGACTCACCGTGTATGTGTGTGAGGGGGTCACTCAAGCATCCCCCTCAAAATAGAAAGAACAGTGTAAAGGAGAGCCTAGCTTCAAGTCCTCACTTCAAAACGAAGTTCCATCTAAAGCCACAAGGAAAATGACACCAACACCAAGGAAAATGTCACCAACATTTGTAACAGACACTATTTATCAGCAGATTTCCAATAAAGTATTTTTTCTCCAATTTAGTATTTTTTTGCAGAATTGAGTATCAACTCCCACACTCCTGATCTTACAAAGCTGTGAAAAAAGTATGTCTGAGATGCCCTTTATCTTCCGGAGATGTCCCTTATCTTCAGGAAACCTTGGCAATAAACTCAGCACATTTCCTATAACAGCAACCACATTGCTTCATGCAATACTTTGATAAATATCACTAGTAGGAAAAATCCAACTATCTATAAGGATAGATTGATAAATAAAGAGGTGTCCTTCTCATTAAAAATAAATCAATAAATACATAAATAAATATCTACTTCCCTGAATTCCTTGCAGTTCTGGAAGTACAGGAACCAGACGCATCTTTTATTGTCCTTTACTACTGTTTAAATTGTTTCTTTTATGTTAGCCAAGACATTACTGGTATTTTTGCTGCACGCTCCTGATAGCTGTGCAATTAGGGCTCAACCCTGCAGGATGCTGCGGAGTGGAACTGAGAGCACACGGTGCCTTGTTAGAACAAGAAATACTGCACAGCAGCCTTTCTTGTATAAAATTTTCCATGACTCGGGATACATCTTCTTAAAAGAAGCAGCCCCTGTTGGTCACACAGCTTTCTAGACCTGTTTTACGGGAACATCATAGTAATTGCGGGTGTCTCAGGGCATTCTTGCAGGGGGCAAAAAGTAAGTTCAAAGGGGACTGTAAATTTGGTCCAAAGTACCAAATGTTTATCCAGCCAAGGAGGGGAAACAACAGCATGTGACTCGTGATTTACCACATCCGATAGACGCAGCCTGACCAGACAGTACTGGACAGTCACCAAAAGCCATTTTTATGACATCCCTACTCTTTTTATGGCTAAAAAAAGCCTTAGAACAACTGTGAGGAATTAAAATTTCCCTATAGAATTAACAATCATCAAATAAAAGCCACTGCTCTGTTCTCACCAATGCTACTATGCTTCCTACTTCTATAGCAATTTACAGGTCCAGTTACACTCTTAATTTAGTGACGATTGAGCTATTCTGATTAAATCAACTTAATTAATGTAAGCAATGCAATTCCAGTCCAATGGTCTTCTGTACATAGCTTAAGTACTTACAGACATGCTGCAGGTCCTTTCTCTAGTCCTTTCAATGACACAATTGCTGCTTCTCTTCTTTCTTAATTCTCTCTCATGCAGTTTCTCATTATAATCTAAAGCCTAACCCTGCTTTATTTATTATTTGCACTGAAATAATGCCTGTAGGCTTTAACCAAAATAGGATCCACTGACCTACAGATTGTGTGTATCTGCAGGAATATGCACAGAGAAGTATATCTCACTCAAGAGTAAAGGCAGAAAAAAGAATACCATTCACATCTTTTCTTTTGCATTAGTCTATCAATACACATCTAGATGAAGTTTTTTGCTCAAGGACACACAATAGGTTGAGGCAGACCCAGAAACCAAATGCATCTTGCAACTCTTGTCTCAGATATGTTGCCCACAGATACATTAGCTGCAGTCCCCTCGTCCTGCTGCACTTGCTTGTGGTGCTATATTTAGGAGAGCTGCCACAGCAGAGCAGGGGATTGGGTCCATTTGTATGAGGTTTGAGCAGAAACAGCTAATAACTGCAGAAAAATCCAGTCAAATAACCCTTGCAGTGAGAAATATAAGGAAAGTTTGCCAGCACAAAACCCTGGCCAAATCCTTTCACGTAACTGCAATCTGAAATCCACCTTCTACTTTCAATGAGATAACAAATTATTTACTTCCTGTCCTTAACAACCTTTCAGTGACAGACTGCACTGGCTCTGCATGAGTCCTACTCACTAGTTTTAATTAATTTAGGCTCACGAGGCTCTCCTGGGTTCTCCTGTCCTCCGTTGCACTGAAGTAGAACCCCCTGGGCCAGGAGTTGATGGAGATGCTGCTTTAGGCACCCGGAGCAGCAGATCCAGAGCAGGCGGTTGTCCCCACTGCCCGCAGGACCATCCATCCATCTGGGCAGCTTTCTGGCTGCCGCAGAGATGAGGATTTGTTCTAGCACTATCACCCCGTGGGGCTGTCAGCATTTGGCAGGGCTTTTCTGCATGTCAGGAGTTCCCCTCGGTGAACAGCGTGTTTCTCTCCTGTGCACACGTTTCTGGGCCACCTCCAAATGCTAACTAAAAAAAATAACTAACCAAATTATGCCTCGTTGCAATCAGCCTAAATTTACTACATAGAAATCCGTGGCTTTACGAAAATCCATTGACATTTTAGATGTGCACATCACTATGTATCCTTCTCCTTTCTCGTGCCATACTATGTATTTCAGTATTCCTTTTTTTTCCCTTATACTTCTCACCACATTATACAAATCCTTCACCCATCTGCAGGCAGTTCACCATGACCTTGATTCATGGACAGCAGCGTAAGCCCGACTGCCCTACCTGAACGCAAATATCTTTGCTAATCTGCTCTCATATTTCACTGAAGCTTTGGTGCACACACATCCTAGGAGCTTCATCTCTCCCTTTACATTTTTTGCTATCGGGAACTGTGACATCAAATGAGAGAAAGGCTTTGGCCAGATGTCAAAGCAATCTGTGCAATAATACCAAATGAAGCCCAAGGCCCTGCATTTGGCTGTCTGTGTTTCTCTGGACAGACTCCTCCTCCCAGGCCAGTTCCTTCCTTCCAGCCATCAGATACAGACATATCTACAATATGCATCAGTATCACTTTCTAAAAAAGCGCCTCAAAACCCTTGATATTATATCATTATATAATACCACACATCTGTGCATGCAGAAAACAAGACACGAGGAACTTAATTTCCATATTTTGCTGCCTCAAAAAACAGTGGCAAAGAAAGGCCTGCGAAGAGGAGCTGCTATATCCCTTAGAGCATCAGACAAACTGTGGCTTTACGGCTAACGCCAGCACCAGCCACATCACCAACCATCCTGGTTGCTTTTTAATTTCTTTAACATATTTGGCATGAGATGGCCAAAAGCCATGTCCTGCCTGCACTAGACAGGGTCTCATGGAACAGTCTCTTGTGCTCCCCACACCAGCACATCTTCCTTTCATTCCTCAGTAACATTCCGCTTTTCTCCTTAGCCAGAGACCCCAGCTAGGCTTGTGCCACTTTACTGCCCCCAGGGGTGATGTTGGGAGTGCCTGGATCCCATCCTGACCTTCAGACCGATGTCCTTTCCATTACCATCCCCTGAGACCATAAATATGTCTACGCCGGAAGACTTGTTGTTTTCTTGGATATATTTATAGGATAAACATCGCTCTTCTCTCTTCTGATTTCTGGCTGCTTTTATCTGCCTATGGAAACAAAAACCCTGGCTAAAGCTCAATCAAAACCCACGTCCTATCTACCAAGGGCTACCAGACCAAGAGCTGGGATTCATCAGACGCTGCCTAATGTCTTGGAGTCACGGAGATCTCCCGTGTTTTGGTGGTGCTTTCAGAACAGTAGGGAAAACCACTCATTTTAGACCTGAATTTCCCTTCATCCCACTCATATTTGGCTTTGCACCAGCCAACACAGAAATCAAGAAGGCAAACAGGCTGTGGCAAACTTTACTGACTACATCACAAAAAGTCCAAAGTATTTTGACCCCCACCCCTTCCCAAGTGAAAACCCAGCCCTTTGCCATGTCCTTTTTGCCTTCGGCACCAAATTTCCAAAGTTTTTGGGGAATCTTTCAAAAGTAGCATATACATGAGATGCCAATCCCTGCTTTTATTCTTCAGCAGTAGCTCCAATGTCCAAATTAGGGCAAATTTAACCTTGGATCTTCACTCTTCTGAATTTGATGGTCATGACCCCCAGCTCCCCCAATTTCCAAGCATCTCTTACCTTCCAGCCACTTAGCATCCTGATTCCCAAACATCCTTCCTGCATCCCAACCCAAAAGCATCCCTCCCCCAAGCATCTTTCCTGCCTTCCAACCCATAAGCAACCTTCCTAGATCCCAATTCCAGAGCATTCTGATCTCCAAGGCTCCTTCCCACATCCCAAGTTTGAGTATCCCTCCTGCATCCCAAGCCCAAAGTATCCATTCCCCAAGCACCCCTCCCAACAAGCCTTCCACCTGCATCCTGATCCCTGAGCATCCCTTAACCAAGCTCCCTCCTGCACTCTGGCTTCAGATATCCCTCCTACATCCCAATACCCTCCCAGATCCTGATCCCTGAGCATCCTGGCCCCCAAGCATCCCTTCTGCATCCCTTCTTGCAAGTGTCCTGTTTGGATTGCAGCACCCGAGCAACCCTCCTGCATTTCCATTCCTGACCCCCGAGCATCCTCCCTGCATCCTTCCCTGCAAATGTCCTGCCTGCATCCTGATCCTCGAGCATCCATCCTGCATCCAGACCCATGAACATCCTTCCTAGATCTTGATCCCTGGTCTCCCAGCATCCTTCCTTGCAAATGTCCTATCTGCATCCCATTCCTGAGTATCCTAACCCCCAAGCACCCTTCCTGCCACCTTTCCTGCAAAGACCCTACCTGCATCCTGACCCCTGAGCATCCTTCCTGCATCCATATCCCTAGACACCCCTCCTAGATCCTGATCCCGGAGCACCCCGACCCCAGAGCATCCCTCCCTGCAAGCGTCCTGCCTGGATCCCAGCCCTGAGCATCCCTCCCGCATCCCCATCCTTGAGCACCTTGACCCCCAAGCATCCCTCCTGCATCCAGGTCCCTAGCTACACCTCCTAGATCCTGATCCCTGAGTATCCCGACCCCGAGCATCCTTCCTGCATCCTTCTCCATAAGTGTCCTGCCTGCATTCCAGCCCTCGAGCATCTCTCCTGCATCCCCAGCCCTGAGCATCCCAATCCCCGAGCACCTTTAATGCAACCTTCCCTGCAAACCCCCTGCCAGCACCCTGACTCCCAAATATCCCTCCTGTATCCAGATCCCTGAGCACCCTTCCTAGACCCTGAATCCCGAGCATCCCGGCTCCAGAGCATCCCTCCCTGCAATCGTCCTACCTGGAGCCCAGCCCTGAGCATCCGTCTCACATCGTTCCCGCATCCCCATCCCGAGCATCCCTCCCTCCACGCACCCTCCCTCCCGCATTCCCATGCGGAGCATCCTTTTCCCGCAGCCCCCCAGCCCTCTCCGTTACCTCCCGCCGCAGGCCCCGCTGCGCCGCCCGCCGCCTTTAACGCAGCTTCCAGGCGGTTTTAAGGCAGCTTTAAGGCGGCGGCTCCCGGGGCCGCCTGGGAGCTGCAGTCCGGCGGGCCGGGCCGGCACCGGGGCCGGGCTGCGCCGAACTACAAGTCCCGGGCAGCCGCGCCGCGCGCCGCCCCTCACCGTGGCGCGGCCCGCGCGCCTCCCTCGCTGCGCCGCGGGGCTCAGGTGGGTGATGCGGGAGGGGACGGGCCGCGGGCAGCCAGAAAATACCTCGGGATTGGGGAAACTGAGGCACGGAGAGCGGGTTGACGGCGGCCCTTCCGCGTAGGCGAAGGGAAGGGAGGGACCGTCTACTCCTGCCGGGATAAATTCCAAGTCTGGAAGCAAAGCCCAAGGCCGCTGGAGAAAGATGGATTTCTCTGGGTGCACGGGCCCTGCTTGGGTACATCCGACTGGATATTAAACCTGGCTTTGGTGTACGGGAGGGAATTGCCTCTGGATTTAGGGAATGTGAGCGCCGAGGTGCTCTCCCAAGTGTCACCTGCCTGTCTGCACCTTGGTTTGTCTCTCCTCAGCATCCTGGGTTGGGTGGGATCAGTTCCTGCCCCACATCTGAGGGGAAACGTGGAATCTCCGCTGTGTAATTAGTGTAAATAAGCACAGAGAAACCATATTGCAAATGTTCAATCTTCCAGACATAGGGATCAACTTAGGAAAGAAAGTGTGGATCAGCTGCGCTAAGGGAGGTTTAATTTTGTTGCTACAGGTTGTGTCCCAAGTCCCTTCCCTGAGCTCTGGCTTTGGCCAGGTAAGTGGTGAACTGAAGGGTTTACATTTATTTTCTAAAAACCATTTACTTCATTTCTGCTTGTTCCCCGTGCTGTTTTTTGTTTGTTTTGTCTCCTACCTGTCACGGCCTTGGTGTCTTCAGGCTGCCCAGGGCTGCCTAAGGGACTAAGGCACAAATTCTTAGCAGAGGGTCTTGACTTCTGTTGAGAAAGCACCTTAAAAGGGGACAAGACACAAAATTAATCCACAGGGGAAGTCAGTGTGAGTTCCAGAGGCTGCTACCACTGCACGTGTGCAGAGATATTTTTACTAGGTCTTAGATATTTCATCAAAAATTATTTTTTTACCTCAAAATGAGGCATCCCCTTTTAGTAAAATGCAAAATCAATCTGTCCCCTACTAACCCACAATTATTTCCTATAACACGTTACCTGATCAGCCTCTTTTTTTATCTGACTGATAAGGCTCTTGACAGTTCTCTTGGGCAGTGCTCAAAAGCCAGCTAGATTTTAATCTGGCTCTTCCTGATGCTTATCATAAATGCTCCCTGTCTTGCTTTAATTTTGTTGCCACTTAGGCCTGTTATTTAGGCCTTCACTGTGGCAGCCTAAATAATTCATCTCTTATTCTGATGTATAGATACTTTGCAGTCTGCTGTTACTTCTTGACTATTACTTAGCTAAGTTGACCGTCTTAAATAGACGAGTTTGCAAAGGTTTTGTGGAGGGATATTTTATCGGTGCGATGTGGAAAGCTACATTACCAAATTAATCCGCAACGTGGTACATTATGAGTTAAAATGGGAAAAAAAGGTCATTTAAATGACTGTGCATTGCTACATGGTGCTGTGGTGGTGAGTAGGGGAGCATCAGGTTGGGATATGCGGTTGCCCTTTGCTGCTTGGTGTTTAATTTATTCGTTAATGAGTTTCTCTGGCTGACAGTACAGTCAGCCTGCTAGCCCTGCCTTATGTGCTGCCTCCGAGTCCAAGCAGGTGACCCCTATTCCATCCCTGCCACCTGTAAAGTTAAATCTGTGCTTATAATCAATTACTGCTGCTTTAGTTTCTCTGTTGTTTTTACTTTCATTTTACTTGTCACTTTATTTGCCAATTTTAACCTGAATAAGCAACCAGAAAGCTTATTTTTTAATTGTTTTCCCCTGTACTTTATATGTACATATATATTAATATATGCATGTTTTCTGAAAGAAAGATCCCTCTTTCTTTGCAAGCCATAAATACATGTCTGTATCTTGCAGACTTCCCATCAACCTGCATTTTTGACTAGGATACACTACAACTGTATGCTTTTCCCAGGAGTTAAATACTTAGCAATATTTATCATGTTTCTTTATATTTTACTTAGGTTAGCAAATCATGAATGATGCGTTTTTAGATGTTTATTTGTATACTGGTATTTTTTCCCAAGTTAGGCAGAAACTCAGGTAATTTATGTAGACAATTTTATTGACTAGTTTATTAAAGCTCTCTTAAATGTGATGAATACTTAAGAGAGGAAGTAAAGTGTAGCCAAAGATAATTTCCATTTTAAATTATTAAACAAAGGAAGTGTTATCTATAGTGAAGGAACTGAGCTGATAAATATATATAAATATGAAGAACTTAAGTGAAAATAGAGTTTTGTCATTTCTCAGTTTCATATCTTTCTGCTGTTTCATCATTATTTCCCATAATTTTAAATACTTTTTTTTTAAGAAAAGTATATTTAAATACAAATCACTCTAAGAGCGCATAATAGATACTGTGCTCTTCAGCTACATTTGCATCTTCAGCTCTCAGTTAGAGATGATCTAATTTGAATGAATTTCAAGACAAACTTTGAGAGCAGCGACACAAAATGCTGTACTGCAATTTCTTGCTTCCAGGAGCCATAACCCAATTTGCACTTGTCTTTACGGCTTTGACTGCAAGTTAGAGCCACCCGTGGCCAAGATCAGATGCTGCTTTAGCCCATTCTTGTGTAAATGCCACTAAACTGAAGTTACCTCTTGCACTGCAGTCTTGCAAAGTCTTCGTTACGTTAAGTACCTGATCCTGATGCACTAGGGTAGGGGCTGCAAATGCTAGTTTTTAAGAGCAAACTGGCAATTCTTTTAATCTGCGCTGGAAGCAACATTTATGAGGAGAAAAGGAGCAAAGATTGACTTTCACGCCTCTTCTAGAATCAAGTACATCGGTTGCTAAATGCATTACGTCCAGCCTAAGTATCCAGCACATCTGTGCTGGGTTTTGGTACTTTAAAAGGTGCCAGACTGTTGGACCTCTCATATTTGTACAGTGCTGCAAAGGTAAAATACTCTAACTAGCAAGATGAGTTAATCTACTAGACATTATTTTTGATTTAGAAGAGCTCGTATTTCTGCCTTATTTTGTTGGTAGCCTCCCTGTTAACACTACTGAGAGGGTTTGAAAATTTTTCTTTCTAACATTTTCCATTCAGATTGGACCTAGGCAGCTGCTTTGCATTCAACGAGCAGAGCCAGCAAGTTTTTGAATCAGAATAAACTTCAGGTGAATTTGAAATTGTAGTCTTTATCTTGTCACTGAACAGTTGAACTATCCAGATGTGTTCAGGGCATCTCTCTTGACAAGGGGCTTTGCCGAGTGAAGGCTGCCACATACAAACATAAAAAGGATCAGGAGGCTGAAAACATGACTCATGAGGAGAGAAGAGAAGAATTTGGGTTGTTTAGAGCAGATTGAGTGGTAGCAGTGGAGGGAAGTAATGAAGGTGGCTTTGGGTAACACTATCAGTCCTAGTTCTACAATCTCAATTATTTGCGGTGTGATTTGGGGAATGCTTTTCATCTTTGGCTAAACCTTAAAAAATCCATTTGGGGCTGCTTTTGTGAACGTTGGATTGTATTTGCATTTGTATTATTTCTTTTACAGATGCATTACAAGCTCTTAGGGGAAAAAAATACATGGCAGCCACTGGTACTACAGAATTAGACGAGGTCAAACTTCTGTTCAGTCTGCTTAAAATAGCTTTTTACTCTATAAATTGGGCAGAAGTCTTAAAGGGGAAGAAATATGCTGAGTGGAAATATGAGAAATATGTTCCATAGTACTGAGTGGAGTTTAGCGCTAAAATAAATATATTCTTTATTTTCTTCCCAGGATGTATTCCCAGGATGTTAGTGGATGCTCTTCTGCTGAGATGGGGTGTATATTAATGTACATATATGTACTATTCTGGCTTCAGCAGCCATAGAAGAATTGATTTTGCAGTGCAAGACTGTATCTATATTTTGGTGTGACTCCAGGGCTGATAATAGTTTCATAGTATCTAATCTTATTCCATGACTAGTTATTGAAATGTCTGCCTTTAAGTATATTTTTAAGGGAGCTGTTGACCTGCTTTGTGTAATACGACCATAGTTACGAGAGCAACCTATCTCTGCAAGCAAACACTGGATGGGATTTCTGCTGGGTTTTATATATTCTTTGCAGCATTATCTGTGGGATTTGAACAGTAAAGCTGGAAGGGAGCTATTGATGGATTTGGATTCAGCAAACACAGGAAAGCAGATGGGGAACTGAGCAGAGAGCCTCAGGTTGGTTCCCAGAACTTTAGCACAGCCTTTTGGTGCAGCCAAGCTGATAAGATGGTTCAAGGAATTAAACTAGCAGAAACATACTCAAAATGGAAACTAGTAGTTCCCTGGTGGTTTTGCTCCTTAACCAGGGCTCACTGTGCGATCAGAGAAGTGCCAGACCTGGTGTACGGAAGGAGTGTATGGTGGAGGGGGAAGAGAGGTAGGTCCCTTTCAGAGATGGTTAGAATAGCAATATCATAAAATTTCATGCTCATTTTATCTCACTGCCTGCAGAGGAGCTGCAGAGAACTATGTCAATGGAAGATATGGGCCAAATTAATTAGGAAGTGCTTGCTAAAGTAACATATATTGGAAGCAAAAAGCCTGGGGGATTTTTACTGAATGGAAAGGCAGACTACGTGGGCACAGCTGCATCCCTTTCTGGTAGGATGACTGCAAATTTGTGTCGTGGGACATTGTGGCAAGAGCTTTGTCCTTTAACTGTATCTTTAGAGGCCGCAAAGATACCGGGATGTGTCTGGTTCTTGCCTGTTCCTCCTATTTCCTCTAAATTCTGTGCTCAGGAGGGATATGGGCTGTAGGGAACAACTCTGGCTTTGAAGACACCACTAGTTCTTCTGTAGACATCAGTGGGGCGGATTTCACATAACTATAGCATTTGGGAAGACTCATGATTTCCAGCACTAGTTAATCTGAAGTAGAAAAAGCCCTTTGGAAAGTCTGTTTGGAATAAAATAATAATAATAATAATAATAATAAAAACTTTGAAGACACAATCTCCAAAAGTATTTCCTCCTTTCTATTTTCTGTAATGAGTCATGACATTATATTATTATTATAATTATTTATATTTAGGACTCTCCTATTTAGGACTCTTTTTTTTTTTTTTTTTTCCTTTAGTTTACTTTTTTGAACAACTAAATGCATCTAAATATGTGATGTTGGATTTCTGTTTTTTAACTTCTTCTTTTTTGCTTTTTTATTTTAGAGTTAGGCCCAGGACCTGACTTTTCCACCATGTCAGAACCTATCACGCTCAACGTTGGAGGCAAACTCTATACGACCTCCCTGTCCACCCTGACCAGCTTCCCAGACTCCATGCTGGGGGCCATGTTTAGTGGGAAGATGCCAACCAAGAAGGACAGCCAAGGCAACTGCTTTATCGACAGGGATGGCAAGATCTTCCGCTACATCCTGAACTTCTTAAGAACTTCCCACTTGGACCTCCCTGAAGACTTTCAGGAGATGGGTTTGCTCCGGCGGGAGGTTGATTTTTATCAAATTCAGCCCCTGATTGAGGCCTTGCAGGAGAAGGAGGTGGAGCTTTCTAAGGCTGAGAAGAATGCCATGCTCAACATCACCCTTGATCAGAAGACGCAAACTGTCCACTTCACTGTTCGAGAAGCACCCCAGATCTACAGCCTGTCTTCCTCCAATATGGAAGTGTTCAGCGCTCATATCTTCTCCACGTCGTGTCTCTTCCTGAAGCTTCTAGGTTCCAAACTTTACTACTGCTTCAACGGGAACCTCTCTTCAATATCCGGCTACCTACAAGATCCCAACCATTTGACCCTAGATTGGGTTGCAAGTGTCGAAGGCCTCCCAGAAGAGGAGTATACGAGGCAGAATTTGAAGAGACTCTGGGTGGTGCCTGATAACAAACAAATCAATAGTTTCCAGGTGTTTGTGGAAGAAGTACTAAAAATAGCCATGGGGGATGGTTTCTGCATAGATTCTTCTCACCCACATACATCAGATTTCATGAAAAATAAGATTATTCGCCTAATTCGGTACAAGTAATAACATCTGTTTATTAGGGTAACAGCATGGAGATAACTTAGGTTAAGTGTTTCCCTTTAAAACACAGTTACAGCCTAATTCAGAATCATGCTAATCTGGATTAAGAGTCACTAACAGGGCGATGATTTTCCTTTAATGTGTTTACCAATATGATCTTTCAGAATATGTCCATATTCTAAACAGAAGGAATATTGTCCATTTCCTGGATTAAGGACTGATCCTGTCCCTGCCTCCGCCTCTGACCTGCTGTGTAATCGTGGGGGGAGTCACTTCAACTCTTCTTTTATTTTCCGACTGGAAAATGGGAATGATCCTTAACCTAATGATCCAAGGGTGATGTGGTGGTTCAGTAATCAAGTATCTGGAGATCAGGTGTGGTGAAAAGCAAAAGCCATGGAGCTGCAAAACAGCAGACAGCCCGAGGAGCAGATTTTCCACTTCTTTGTCATCTGCTCCTATGTAGAGCTCTTGTGGGTCAGAAGAGAAGCCTCCCCACACACACACGCTCTTACTACAGCTGTAAAGGGTAGTGCGAACTGTGAGTGAGCAGGGGGTTATATCTGAATGGTTTAAGCAAAGGATTCTGTTGCCATCTGAAGCTGATTGGGTTTTGTTTGCTTTCTGAACTGAGGAAGCCTCTGCTCTGTTCTGCTCTCGAGGAAGTTGTGCTTCAAGGATGGAACCGTTCTTCTGAATGACCAGCGAAGCTGTAGCAGAGAGAACGATGTTCTTACAAATGGAGAAGATTGTGGGTGGAGGCAACATTTTACCTTGGATGTTCAAACCTTTACATTTTGAAGGCATCAAAGGCGGCTAGTTCTTTTATTTCTCTTAGAATGATGTACTTGTCTAGAGGAGGATGCTGAAAATGTTTTCTAAGATGGAGATGGACTAAGAGGGCAGAGGCCCCCCATGTCTTCTGCGTGTTGGAGCCTGTTCTGCCTGGACATGGCCTTTTGGGCATGGCTCCCTTCAGCAGTGTCCAGAGTGTAGCAGATGATCCGCAAGGAGAACAGATACCATCTGAAATGACAACCTGTCTACAAGGTTTTCCCTAGTATTTCTCATTAGAAAAGCAGGAGTTGTTTTCCTCTGTACATTGAGCCATATTTTTACGTCATTGTGAAACAGAAAAATAAGGATGTGTTTCATCCACTTGCTTGTCTTTAGCGCAAGACTGACAGAGAGGTAAGACAGGGAAAATGGGGGATGGCAATGGGCAAGCCTCTTCCTCCACGCTTGGTCTGTGCTATTACAACAGTACTCTACTAGCTGTGTGTTAGATCTAAGCTTAATTTCTGACCACGTTCGAGATGGTTCATTCTCAGCTTAAATTTAAAAGCATTTTAACTGCCTTTGCTAACCAGATTGCTATGTGTGCATGAGAGACCCTCTGGAACTTTTCTCATTACCCCTATTGAGACAGAAGAGAAAATGCAATGGTCCAGAGGGCACTCAGTAAGAAAAAAAGGAAAAAAAAAAGGTGAGATGAACAAAGTTCTGCTGTCCCAAGCTGTAAATTGCGTGAGCAACACAAATCAACACGTGGATGGTAAAAATGCACACTCTGCAGCTACTGACAGCCTGTTACAGTCCACTCAACTGGAGCAAAAGCAGCAGGCTGCAAGTGGGACCTTGCAGTGGCAAAGACTGAGGAGGACCAAAGCCTTCGGAGTCATTAAACTTGGCAATTCTTGTGAATCCTGAGGACTTCTAGCACGATGTTTTGGCCACATTCCAGCTTGAGTCACCACATTCTTCTACTTTTAGCTGCATTAGAAAGGACTTTTTTTCACGCTTTTGTCCTGAATTATAAAATGGGAGTAAATTCATTCCAGAAGCTGCTGCGTGGTCCTGACAAAGCAAAATGTGAATCTTATTTCCACCATGAGTTTGCTAGCGCGTTGGGTATTCAGTGCTGACCTGTACAGCTGATGTTATGATGATCCGTAAAATATCATGTGTGAACCTGCTTGTATCAAGTCTCTGCCTTGAAGCAGATAAGCCTTTGCTGAATTTAGTGCTAACAGCTTTTGGGGATTGTTGGCAGTATGTTTAGTTATTTTAGCCAAAGCCCTTGAGAGTAGACTTTACATTATCTGTAACAGGAATTTTTCCTACATTAGGACCAAAAGAATATTTACATTAGGACCAAAAGAATTTACTTGTAGTAAGTTTGTTTCCTATCAGCTTGAGTTCATCCATGCGCTTTAGAGCTCTGGATTGATACTTGCCCATTCTACTTCAGTAAAATAAAACATTAAAATGTTGATTTTTTACTGCATTTTCTGGTGAAAGACATATATGACCATATAGCTCGTGTAACCCATCAGTGTATTATGCAAAAACTGGAAGCTTTAATCCACATTATATGTGATCAGGTGACTAATTCAGGCAAAGGTAGACTTGTTCACACATCTCAGTCATTTCTTAATAACTTCCATGTACAGAAATGTAATTTTTCCAAGAAATATAAATGCATGAATGAAAACAAGCTTTGGGAGGAATGCATGCTAACTAAATATGTGAAATAAGTGATATGCAAATCATTTTGAATTATGGTCAAACATATGTTACACAAATGCAGTTGCTATTTCCAGCTACACAGGAAGCTAAATTTAAAGATATTCCTTACGTTTGCACTGTCAGCTGTGTTATAATGTGCATTTATAGGAGTTCTCTCTCTCTGAAGCATTTGTTCCTTTTTTATCTAGATAGCTTCTGTTTCTGAGCGCTACAGGTATAAATTGCTTTTTGTTTTCCAGTAGACAACATTGTAGATTCTTGTTCTCAACAGTTTTCCTGAAATAAACAAGCACAAAGCCATATTAAGCACTTAGGGAACAGCACAACTTCTTCCCTTGTCATGAAAAACGTGAATTTATCACTAATAAAAACTAAAAAATATTTTGCTTTAGGAGTTAAATACTTTCTCTCAGAACAAACTTCTCAAATTTTCTGTAAGGACCTAAGCACAAGGAAAAGACCTAGTGATTTTTTTTTCATTCTTAAGGTTTCTAAGATTATTTCTTCCACACCCATGGATTTCGCCGTATGTTATTAGTTTTGATATTTCTTTGTTATCTAAAAATGTTCAATTGTAATGAAGGGACTGAAGCCATATGCAAATACCAAGAGGTCCTTCATTCATGTAGCCCCTGTTAAGGGATGTTAGGAGAAGGTGAGAGAGTGTTTATTGTTGCAGTTAATGGCAGGGAAATGAAAGGAGCAGACTTTAAATGTAAGATCTGGCAAAATTCAAGCATTTGTCAAGAAATCTAGGATTTGGAAGGGAGAGAAGAAAAAATCTAGAAATATTCATGGAAAAGCAAAAACAAACAGGAAGATTAACAATGTAGACAAGGTTTTGCTACAAAAAGAAGCTGTGATTAGAAAGACTCAAGGGTCCTTTCCAGTTTTAATCCTCTATTATGCAACTTGCAGATAAACACTCATGCCAGAAGTTACACTGGTAGTAGCTTGCCAAGAGAAGAAAAATTGAAGGTTCACTTAAATTTACATGTGCTTCAAACAGCAGATGTGTGCCCTGCTGCAGTTATCCATACTCTTCTTTGACGAGGTTGCTGAATGAATATAAATTGCTGCTTGCGTAAACTCGCAATAAACACCCACAATTAGAAATATTCAAAAGAATATTTTCAAACTTCAATATTTTCAAAAGACAAAAATCAGAAAGATTTCCACTCTAGTAAAGGTTGATACGGTCCATATATGAGGCTGCAGAGAGGGATGAGTATCACCTTTAGCCCATGCCAACAGACTCCGAAATAAATCTAGGATCTTCTGATACTTCACAGATAAACAGGGAAGTTATGAAGAAGAGTTTGGGAGGGTAGAAAGGATCAATTACATTTTGAAACATTAATATTTCAAAATATTTAAGCTTTCAGATCATGTTTCTCTTGGGGAAAAAATGTGGAATTTTCATATGGATTCAAGGGGGAAAAAGATTTATGGGGGAAGGATATGTGGAATGAGCAGCTCCTTTACCCCTCTTTCTTATTTTCTTGTTTCTAACAGTTTTCCAGGTGGTCAAAACTTGATATGAGTATTTTTTTTAACAGTGTCAAAAGAAGGCTTTTATCTCTTACCACTTTCACCTAGAGCCTGTGGAGTTACTACATGTAAAAAAAAGTGTTGCATTTCTCTAAGTCTTGTAACTTGTTGCTAGTATATATTTAGAAAATAGTAAATAAAATATGCATAAGGCATCCTGGCTGTCACACACTTCTTGGCACACATTTCCTGAAGTTGTAGCTTGAAGTTTTAGCTCCTCTAAGGAGCCTGCAAAGTGCATCAGTCACTGCAGCGCTTACCTGGGAGAGCCCAGAGAAGAGAATTACAGGAAGACCACAAAAAAATTAGCAGGGTTTTAGCGAAGTTGTGGGCGGGCGAGCCTTTGTAAACGCCGGAAGGCACTTGAAAGACATTAGCCCGTTTATGCCCAAAAATAAATAAATAAAATCATTTATTCGGCGAAAAAACCTCGAAGCCCCAGCGCTTCAATGAACCCCACAGCCCCTGAC
>JAWLRI010000130.1:2525292-2544102 GCA_034781795.1 Crypturellus tataupa | reverse complement strand
TTCCGTCCTTCCTTCCTTCCTTCCTTCCTTCCTTCCTTCCTTCCTTCCTTCCTTCCTTCCTTCCTTCCTTCCTTCCCCTTTTTTTTTAATATTCTGTCTCTAATTTGGAGGGGAAAAAAGAAAAACGCTGCTTTTAGCCTTACGATGCTATTTTCTGCCTTGGGTGAAATGAGACAAAGGTTTTTATAACCACATTAAAGAGGGCCTTATAAAGGAAACACAAACTCAGTGATGGGGTAGAGCCACAAATCAAACACAATAATCATCAGGTTGTCATCACTCGAGGACAGATCGCGCTCCTGATCTGCATCCCTCCTAATTGAACAGAGCTGCCTGCCTCCTCCGAGGGCAGAGCATAGCTGCGAAACACTGTGATACTGGCAGATTTGTTCTCTGGAGATTTAGGGGCGATTCGAGAACTAATTTTGCCTCAGTAAAGCTAACGAGTATATTAGTGTACAAGAAAAAAGCAGCACTCCCAACAACGGCCCCTCCACTGGTTTGGCTCCCTCCTTCTTGGGATCTAGCGCCCAAAAGAACCTCCACCGAACCTGATTGCCCAAGAAAGTGTCTGTTCACCCTGATATCTGCTGAGTATCCCAGCGCGCAGGGAATACATTAATGAGGGGTCTGCAATATCTGCAGATTGATGGTTTTGTGTCTTTGCTATTAGAGAGGGGAAATAAAAGAGGCTGCCTGTGAAAACGGAGTGGATGGAGCTGCTTGGAAAAGGGCAGCATGGATCATTATGGGAATCTGTTGTGAGAAATGACGGAGGAGGAGGCAGTTCTTACAGCAACGACACATCTTGGTTTCTGTGAGCTGGGCAGAACATCTCCAAACACCTGCAACAGGATTGCATTCTGAATTAGAGCTGTTCAGTTAATTGAGGTGTACTCAAAGGAGAAGAAACTTGAGCTTGAAGGAAGAAGGAGGATTTGGAGCTCATTGACATTCAAATGGGTACGGATTTAGCTAAGCTTTAATCTGCCTGGTCAAAGCAGTGGGAACACTTAGAAACTGTCTATAGAAACTATGTAGATATTAAGCTAATAAGAAAACATTTGGATCATTGCAGTGTGATACATTCTATAAACTCGGTGATGGATTATTCTCTCATTTTTAAACCTAGCTCAAGAGGAGGTGTTATAGTTAGAATTCTGCAAAAGACAAGCACTTTGGATCAGAGAATTCATTGGATCAGATAATCCAAATAATAGAGAATCTTCAAAAACCTGGTTGATCTGTTACAGTGCTTAATCTTTGATGAGAAAATGTGTTTTCAATAGACCTTTACTGTTCTGAATTCTCAGACATACTTATACTTTTATCTTTAGCCCAAGGAAAATAAGGAATTACTTTCCCCAAATTTTTATTTACCTCAAAAGCTACTATTTTGCTGCTTACACTAGGAGGAGCAATTTCTTTTTAAAGAGAAGAATAAAAGTATTTTATTTTTTTTCTGCCTTCATTTCATGGAAAATTATATTCTAAGTGCCATTGCCAACTTTTTTTTTTCTAGATACCTTTTTTTTAAAAAGTGAAGGTGTCGCAATGGTTTCTAATACTCTGGTTCATTACTGCTCGCAGCTGACTGTCACCCAACAGTGCACTTAAACCATTGACCTCGCGGAGGGCTGGGTGGCAATATAGCCTTTGGGTTTGGATTCTCGTTATGGAGCAAATGCTGAAGCTGACCCTACTCTGCGGTTAAACTGGGGGAAAACCTGCTTGTTTTTGTCCTGACCCCGAGAAGGTGCCGCGTTGCTGACTGTGGGGTGGCAGCAGGACTCGCCCTTCCTTTAGTGATGTAAGCGAGATCACAGTTACACTCCTGTTTACACTGCACAGAACAGGGCGTCCCTCTTCTCACATGCTTTTTCCTACAAAATGCCTCACGAACGGCTTGGGGCGCTAACGGTGATGTAGCTCTGTGAATATTTCTCATGCTTTGAGCTATTTGGCATTCCCTGTGCTGCAAAAAGGCAGTGTTGGAAAACTAAGAGCCTGACAGAGCCACGACAGTAAATCAGCAAGAGGGAACTGCTGTGCCGGCTCTTTCTTCCTTACGAATTTATATTTTCTAAACTGTGAAGAGGTGACACCGTATATGACGACTGTGCTTTTACCTATGCACTACATAGGAATTGCAATGTTGTGGCAGAATAAGCACAATTCTGATGCGTGATTTCATGATTTATCTTTAAAGACCATAAAATATTTTCTTTGGTTCTCTATTAACAGCATCACACAGTGTAGAAATTATCAGTATTGCCAAAGTGTGTGTTGGAGATGGACTTTGGGCCCAGGCCAGGGGATTGCAACGAGATTTTCATTCCAGCTGAAGATTCTGTTTGCATTATTGGCAAAATAGAGCTGTAATGTTCTGAACAGAAATCAAATACTCGGAGAAGTACTTAGATAAGTACAGCCTAGCTCTTGCTTCAGAATGTGGTACCCAAACTGACTATGCCAACAAATGTAGAGCTAGAAGAAAAAGTAAACTGCATATGGGATTTGAGGACACCAGATGGCCCTGAATGGAGAAGTCAGCAGGAAGACTTTTTTAGATGTTAAACTATTGCTGTGTTAACACATATCACACAAATAGCACCAGGAAGCTAGAGAACCCTCTGGGACGGAGATGTGCTGCCTTGGAGCGTGGTGGAGTCCTGTCCCTTAAAGAAATAGATCCGCTAAAATACATTCCCGTGGCCCAGGTGGGAAATCAAAAAACAAAATAGGTCGAATGACAATATTTTTGTTCTGTTCATATCATATGCCAATTATTTATATTATGCCCTGGGTAAGTGTAGAGTAAATTTTTCAAATGACAGAAAAATTTGCTAATATTTTATGTTATTTTTTAAACCTAGAAGAAGCTTAATTATGGTCACTGGCCATTCCAGGGCTCGGGCACCCTCACAGCAAAGAAGTTCTTCCTCACATGGAGGTGGAACCACCTGGGTTTAATTTGTCCCCGTTACCCCTTGTCCTGTCACCGATCACCACAGAGAAGAGCCTGGTCCCATCCTCCCTACATCCTTCCTGGTTTTCTGTGTGCGCTGGGATTCTGACACCTCATCGTGTCCCACAGCTCCTGGATAGGGCCTGAATAGACCCGCTCTGCTCTCTGTCAGCCTCTCCCGGTTTGACACACACAATGATTATGTTATCATCTCATGTGTCTACAACAGAGACACACAGATTCATTCGTTTTCTGTCAGCGGGAAATATCAAGCCTAGTTTTTCTGTTTCATTAGACTGCTCAAATCTGGCTTTTCCAAGAGGCTGTGAGGTCTATAAAACTCAAGTATAAACCTTGGAAGCACTTTTAGGACTGCTGTAAATGTCTTGTAAAATGGTAAGTTCCACATCAAAGAAAACTGGCTTTCTTTTATCTTAGCTCCTTTAGCTTAACGTCTCTAAGTTAAGTTTAGTTTTATGTAGTTATTGCAGAATTTCTTGTCCATCTTCTGCATTTCCTCATTATGGACTTTTTGTAACATCGCAAAGATTCAGCTCTGTCCTGGATGTTGGGATTCTGTGGGTTTTAGACCACCCACAGGTAACTGAACTAAAATGCCCCTTTTTGAATATTTTTTGCATGCCATAGCGATGGGGATTATGATGGGAATGGTTTCATCTCGCTGATGACACCTGACAGTCAGCTGCTATGGATCACTGCGGTCTAACATCCATGTTCTCAAATGGAGCACCAGTATCAATTCAGGATCTATGATCACATAGAAATAATTAGCAACCACATAACACTTTGCTATTGACAGGTCCAGCAGGTATCTCTGGGGAAAATGGTTTGCTTCGCTGATAAAACGCTGTTGTTACCCGTCCAATTGCTCCAGCAAGCAAACAAGCACTTGAGAAACATTATGGGTATGGAAGTACATTCCCAAATACATGTCGTCAAGCAATGCAAAGAGCTACAAATAAGAGGTAGGCAGCAGTGAAGTGCCAAGGTGTGAAAGACACCGTCAGAAATGAGTCCTTCAGCTTTCCCTTTCCCTGCTCTTCCTTCTTCCCTCATCACCTTTAGAAAACAGATTGGTGAATGCTAAACCCCTCCTGAAGACACACCTCTCTCGGTATAAATCTGGGGATAGAGTTTTCCAAAATACTTAGGCTTGGGTACACGAACAGAACCAGTCACCCCCAAGCCCCCATTAGAAGGTATTGCAGAAAGTACAGAAATTCTAATTATTCATTATGAGTATAATTAAAAGACATTGTTTTTGTGTTTAACCCTAGATACAATATGAATTTCTTTCCTCATCCCCTGTGGCTGTAGTTTGGAGTCTCAGAACTGCACCGGCTCCTATCAGCCACCAGCCTGTTTTAGTTTTAAAAATACTTGAACAGTGTGCGACTCCATGGTGCAATTCTGCGAGAAGGTTAAGGCTGTTGTCCTTTGTCTCAGTACTCATCATCTTTTGTCTAGTGCATGAGAAGTAACGTCATCCGTTAACTTCTGCTTTGGATCAATGCGTTAAATTCAGCATTTCTGTGTAAATCACCACCATCTGTTTAATTGCAGAATGTCCTGTTGGAAGGACAAATTTAGCAGGAGGATATCTTGTTTTGGACACCCTGGACATTCAGACTCCCAGGCATTTTTGGTACTTCAAGTATTGGTTTCCACCTACTATCAGATGTTTCTTTTTCTGGCTCAGGCCCTAGTGAGTAGGTCAGGATGTATAAATAAAACCCAGCTCAGCTCACTTTTAGCGCTGGAATAAAGGATCGGGGTTTAAAAGTGTTCAGCTCAGAAAGAATGAACTTTTCTGAAAACCTGACCCTTATTTTTGTGCCTACTTTGGAAGCTAGAGCTTTTGAATACGCAGACCCAAACACGAGTACTCGGAAGTGGCTCTAGACTTCTAGCAGGGAATTGTCCTCTTCCCTCTGTACCTTGTCATGAAGGATAATGAAATACAGGATGTGCACACAGACTAGGATACAGATTCCTAGATACTCCAGATATGTAGGATTTCCTCTGTGCTATTGTTAAAAACAGAAAATAGGAATATTACCAGTTTTCCAGTACTGTTGCTGGAATTTTAACATTCACTTGGAGCATTATATTCTTTTTCTTTATCCTGACAATGTGTAATTTAGGATTATTGTGGTATACACTTAACAATTTAAGGCCATATGCCCACTAAACAGAGGTTTCCATGCTACATGTGTATTTCTGGCTTTCAAGAATTCCCTCATCTGTATTTCTATAAACCCCTTTTGTGAGATCCAGGTACTTCCCCATCCCCGTCCACAGAAGGAGCTGCAAACAGACATTCAGATGCCTCCTTTCCAGCCTTGTTCGGATGAGCAGAGGGGAGGGAAAATCTCTGAATAAGATTTATCCCCAAATATCAACATGCCTATACCTGTATTCCAGTATTTTATAGGCTGCCTAAGTCTGTCTGGGTTCTAATTATCAGTTTCACAGCAGTTATCCTTTATTTTATTAGAGAATTAAATATTTCCAAATTGTAAACATGCCCGGCTGAAGTATTTTTCTTACCCAGAAACTGTCCATCTTTTACAGCTATTTTGGGCTGTTGGGAGCTCACAAATGGAATTGAATGTGATCTATTATGAAACACGCTGTTAAAAATAAAACATTAGAAATAGCACGTTTCTATCTAGCGGGGAATGATTGATTATTGCAGCATATAAAAATCAGGGTGTTAGCAGAACAACAGCAAAGAACTGCATTAGAGTTACTGCATGCAAAACCAGAACCTTCTGTTGCTTAAAATGATGTAGACTTTACAAGGCACTAAAGTGGTTCCCTAGAAAATATTTTAAGATGTAAGTGTATAAATACTGATATTTCTTATGTCATATCAGATTCATTTCTCTCTTTTTTTGGCGTATTTACAGCAGTCAGTTTTACAAATACTTGTGCTGAAAATATCTATTTTGTTATCTATCATCTGCTGGTGTGAAACCTTTTGCCAACTTAGAAATCTCTAATGGTAAAATGTTCAGAAAAAGATTTTTAAAAAGCCAGATTCCTTATCCTGATGTCTTAAATCCTTCTTAACATCCTTTCTTATCTTAAAATCCATCTTAAAATCCTTTCCTTAACATGGAAGAAAAGAAATTGTACTTAAAATGATAAAACTTTTTAAATGGCTCAGTTAATGTTCACTTTTTCATTTTTGGAGGTACTTATGCTCCTGATAGCAGTGGTTCTAAGTCTAATCTTGACATCATCCCATGTCTCTGTGGTGAAATCAATTTAATCCTGGAGAAACCAGGTTCCTCTCAAGTACCTATGAGATCCTGGAGCACCCAAACCTGTGTGTGATGTCCTGCATCCCCTGCTCTTGTACTGTTACTTCTCAGATCTAGGAAAGCTGAACCAGGCTCATTGCAGGAGTGACCATAAAGCACCTTTTGCAGCTCACACCTTAGTCCTTCCCACCATCCAGGTGGTTCTTCGCAAGGGAACTTCTTTGGCCTTCTAAATATACTACTGCTTAGTATACATTCCAGCCATATCTATTAGAGGAGCTACAAAACCTTCTTTTTTTCACAGTAGCCTCTGTAAAAATTGTTGTTGTTGGGTTTTTTTTTTCAGAAAAGGGTCTTTTCTGTAACCAGGAGTTACCTAAACCAGGAGCATGGCTGTCGCAGGAGGAGGTGCTGTTTTCTGTTGAGCTCAGCCAAGTTTTCCTCCCATATCCAAGGCACGTTTGATCTCTGTTCCCAGTGTGACTTGGCACAGCTGCACAAGTCATCATCAACTGCGTATAGACACTCATGGTAAAGTTTTGTTAGACAACTTTCAGAAGATTTTTTTAATTGATTTTAATGTATTTATGTCTTTCTTTACACAATTTTGTCAAGCTGTCTGGCACAGAAAATGACAGTCAATGGAAAAGCATCCCGTTTATTCTTCTCAGTGATACGGAACTAAAGAGACATCTCCTGATGTTGTGAACTGAAGCCCCGTCTCACATCCATGCACACACAGACACGTTTAAATGTCACATTTCTTGTCACAGCCCCTTCCTGACATTGCGATATATTCTGTTTCTGCTTGAAATTTAAGTCAGGGAGACTCATGGCTGGCTCGGTCCAAAGGTTTACAAAACAACCTGAGTCCAAAATACCAAGAATTCTTCTGTGTCTAGCCTCAAATTATCCCAATGTGTTGGGACCGTATCATTATTGTGACTGATTTCTGTCAGCAACGAAATACATCGATGAGGAACTACCCATTGGTGGGGATGGTCACCTTGTGAACGATCACTGGGATGGCACTTAAGGTCTGCTCAGTGCAAAGTGAAAATCAAGTAGAATAAGACAGTCCGTAAGGTAATTGAAACAAGCAGGTGACCTTTTTAAGGAGAATTGGAACAAATCACCCAGAGTTTGAGAAGTGACTGGACTGGCTCATGTCTATGTGCTCAACTTGATAAAACTATAGGAATGATTTTAATGTATGAGAACTGAGAACGTTATGAGCGTGACACTCAAGAAATGCAGAAGCTCTTTATGGATATATCTGTGCATCCTCAGGAATCATTAGCATCAGTATCACAAAGGCTCCAGTTTCACAGGAGCCAAAAGCCACCAGTCACTTTATCTGGCATTTCTACCACATCTTCTCTTTCTTGGTCCTTTTTCAGAACTTGATCTCTCCACTCCTTTTTTTTTTATGTCATTCTATGCTGAATAGAATATAGCATTAATAATTAGAGTTGGATGAGAATTTTACAGAAAATTCTCCTATTGAAAGATAGTTAATTGGAACTGAAATTTTCTGTAGCTGTAAAATGTAAATTTTGCTAAATTTTTCATTAGAAGTTATCTTTTCCAACATTTTCGAAGTTACACGTTACTCCAGAATGACTTTTCTTCTGAAACTTTTAATGAAATAGAGAAAAAAAAATTAAAAACTTGAGTTTAAACCAAAGCGGATCAAGAGCAGCTAAAATGTTTCTACCGGTTTACAGTGCTTTGCAGTTTGCCACTTTCTTGGAGATTTTGACTTTTCATCCCAATTTGTAGGGGGAACAGTTTTTCTTCTTTAATTGTAAAAGTGTTCCCAAATCGGGAAAGCCATTTCCCACCTGGTTCTAATAATAACCCGTGCAAGTGGGTTCATGTCTGAGTGCTGAGAGCTGCCAACAGTGACACCAGGGTAACCTACCTGAAGGTCCTAAAATGCCTGGGGCTTGTGTAAGCACACTAGAAACCTAGACAAAAAGGAAAATAAAGTAAAAGCAGCAGCTGGAGGGGTGTTTCCTGAGCAATCGGTGCTGAGGGCAGATCTCAGCCCTGTGTGAAGCTGCTGCGAGTGTTTGCACACAGTGGGGAGCCCGGAGCATCTTTGAGGATCCACATAGTCTCCTCGCCAGCAAATTGAGGAGGATCCTGCTGCTTGCGGCACATCCCGACTCAGGGCTGTGCCCTGGGGAGGCACCAGGGGCTTTGGAATTCCAGCAGCAATTCCTGGGGCCGGGAAAGGATGCGCGAAACAGAGAGCATCCTGGAGCCGTGAGCTCTGCAGGTGCCGGCCCAGCCACAGCCAGGGCCACCTGCTGCTTCACAAGGGCAAGGAGGATCTTCCTGTGGCCAGATTAAGAAATAAAAGAATTTATTTAGGGAACTTAAAAAGAAATAAAATAATTTATTTAGGGAACTTGGGGAATTTATTTAGGGAACAACCAGCAGAGCCTGCTCTGGCTCTGCTGGTTGTTGGTGGGTATTTATATATCCGTGTGAGAGAGAAAACAAATCTTTCCAGCTTCTCTTTTTAAGCTTGCAAAATCTGTTTCCTGGTTGAAGTATTTAAATATAAGAAAGAAAACTGTCGCTCTCAACTTCTTTTTTCTCAACATTTGGAAGTCTGTTTCTTCTTTGACTCTGTTAAAGACTTTGGAGAAAAATTACTCTTGCTCCTCTAAGTAGCTTTTTCTAGGTTGTATATCTTAAAACAAATCTGTTCTCTATTGCAGGATGGTGGGGTTCTTGCAAAAAGGCAAGTTGGCAAAAATTCTGTTGCTCTCTTTAAGCTTGCTGAGAAAACTGCTTAAGAGATTTAAAGCTCTGTGTGTGATCTTCTGTATTAGTGTGTGCATTCTGCCTAAGCAACATGGATTTCATAGTTTGGGATCAAAGGCATTAGAGCTTCCTGCATCAGACAAGATAATTACAAGAAAATCCTTGGGAAAATCTCACCAAAATATATATATGTCTCTGGATATAAGACAAGTACAGTCAACGTTTGAACAAAATTATTTTTTAAAGTAAAATCACTTAGTGCATTTGTGTGATAATGAGCCTGTGCAGTAATGGTAATGCAGAACTGGCTTTTAAGTGGTATGGAATTACTTTTATCAAGAGTTTGGATATCTATTTAGTCAGCATAAACCTCCAATAAACCTCCATAAACCTACCAATAATAAATATTTCATAAGTGTATAAAAATATCTATAAAACGATGAATTATGCTGACTTACGCATGTAATTTTTCAGTCTCAGAACTTCTCTTTGTGGTGTATAAATTTACCGATTAAATATATCCACAAATCTTGTATTGAAATATAACTGGAAATTAAAGTAGAAACTTATTGATACTTATGAAAGCAACGAGATGATTTCCAAAACCATAGACTTCATGTGACAGATTTTTCTTTTTTACCATATCTGTTTCTCGTTTCTATCTTAAAATATTCAAGTCAATGACTTGTGTGACCCAGTCTTATAACCAGTTAGAAGACTTACACTGCAAGTCCTGAAATTCAAGTATTTCAGATGGAAATGTAGCACCCTTACTCCATGGCAATGGAGAGAGCCCCTAGTAACCATATTTTGCAAAACAAACATTACTTTGTTTATAATAACCCGTGTGAGTGGGTTGTGCTTTTCATATTTTGCAAAATAGGATTACTAGGGGCACTCTCCATTGCCGTGGATGGTTTCCTTAATATCTAGCCTAAATCTTACTACATTTGAAGTTTATTACATCTTTTGCTATATCCAGTCTATGTAGGGAATAGTTTATTGCGTTTCTCTTAGTAACAACCCTTTACATATTTGCAGACTGATATAATCTATCTGGAGTGAGTGAAGAATCAGGTCTCTTTCTCAAGGCAGCAGCCACTTATTTTTGAATGATTTTTTTTCTGGTTTTCTTTTTCTTGCTGCCTTCATTTTTTCCCTCCTTGTGGCTTCCCTGCTGCCTTTCGCCTGCCTCAGTCTTATCGCTCCCGTGAACCTGCCGAACTCTGACAGATCTTGACGAAAACACCAGGTTTCCTCCACTTCAGCCGTGTGTCCTTGGGGCTGTCCTGCTCCACAGGAAGGTTTTCCTTGGCTCCTGGTTCCTCTCGAACAAGTGCGTTCTGCAGATATCACACTCCAGGAGCGCCGCAGCTGATGCCATCGGGGATGCTCAAATGTGAAGTCTGACTTCTCCATCAAGCCCATTCGTGTTGTGTTTTCTTGGCTTGCTAATTTTATCTCCTCATGAAAGCTCCAGCTGGAAGCAGTGTCTGACAGTTGATTTGAGGAAATTTTGCTTTATTTTTAAACTCAGAAGAGAATAATTGTAGGCCTGTTCACTCGAGGTTCTCAAAAAGGTTTTAAGAATAATATTTATGTAGAGTTTTAGGGCTTAGATAATACTGATTTTTTAAATTTTATCATGGTTTCCTAGGGATGCTATTTTTCCTTTGACTGTCACAAACGTGGAATTTGCTGCAGGATCCAACTGTGTTGCATAAATTACCCCATAATTTAAAATTGAATAAGAAAGTTGTACTAAAATAGCTTTCAAAATATGAAAATTTCTTTTTTTTTTTTTCCCTTGCAACAGACATACAAATGTTGAGGCGTGGAAAGGGAGACTCTGGTACCTGTGTGTGCATTTCTGTAGTTGTGAACACAGATAGTGGTAACTGGAAAGAAACCTTAACACAAAAATTAAATCAGAATCAGAGTGAAACTACTGGAATAACAAACTCTCTACCTACTAGTCTCCAGGTTGTCTAGGACCGGTGTTTGCAAATGCTTTAAAAAACCACTTACTCTATGCTCAGATTGTCTACCATCAACTGACTGAATTTATTGCCATTTAGAGCAGATGGGTTAAGGAAAAATGAATTACAGTTATAGAATAACTGATAAAACTACTTCACCTTTAATGGTGCAATTCTAGTACAATGCAAAGTAGAGCTCTAGCTCTAATAACGCGTTGATACTGGAATAAATATCTTTTCTTTTTGAAATGGATATGCTGGGTCTTTCCGAGCAGTGCAGAGAATGGAATTGCAGGACTTACTTATCCTGCCAGGATAACTTGATATAAATCAATTAATGTGGCCTGATTGCAGGGCTAATCGATAGGTAGAAGTCAGAGCTTTAGTATATTCTACTGTGCAACCCGTCTACCTAGTTCAGAACCAACGGAGAAACATGTCTTTAGGTTGAACCTACCAGACCTACCTGAAGCTCTGAATCAATCTAGATGAGCATTGACTTCCTGTAGAAAAATCCATCACTGGGGCTTCATTAGGGATTGCTAATTAGGGATCACATCATTAGCCGTCCCGTCACTGGGGATTACTGCCACCACGCAGAGGCACTTCATACGCTCCATCTCATGTGGAATGTGTCTAACATCTCACCTCAAACTCCAAACATCTAATCTAGATTCCTCTAACTGATAGAGATCCATCAAATGTGGAGGAAGAGAGCGGTCAGTCCTTGCACAGACGATATACCAAAGATTATTTTTTTTCACAAACTCTAAGAAAGGTAGAAACAAGACACTTATTCCAGTAGGAAAACCAGAAAGAAAGGCAGAATTTCAGAGCGTTTGCAGTTGTGGGGAAGAAGCTAAATGAGTCTGTGAATCTGTCAAGATTTGCTGCTCTATCTGAATGCATGTGATTTTGTTAAAACAGACAAATGATGTGGGTTTTAGCTAGCAAATTATAATCTGTTGCTCATAGGTATTAAAGATAGTCCAGGAATTAAACACTTCTTGGTGGTAATAGCAGAGATAAGAGATGAATTTTTCTGCACGAATAAAGGTTATCGGACTATAAACACCCTCACGCACAAAGCAGAGGTAGGACAGGAGCAGGTAGAGCAGCTACAGTCAAATAATCTGCCACGACAAGTGTGTTAGGCAACAACCCTAAGGTGCTCAAAAGCAGATTAGAGAAAACACGTAAAAATGTTGACATTTCTGATGATTTTTTATTTCTTTTCTGGAATTGAATTCTTTACCACTCTTATTTTCTGTCCTTTTCATTTACTCTCTATTTTGTATGCATTCATGTTTCTAAAGACCGACTTTAGCTGCGTTAGATTATATATTTCAAAATACATATTTATTTGCTTGGATATAAGCTCTTTTATGTCTCTATTAGCAAACCGTCACCCATCACCTTTGGATGATGCTTAGCCCGACATTCAGCTCCTCTGGCTTCAAATATGAAAAAAAATATGGGATAACTTGGGTCATGGGGGTTCTCCAAAGCCCTCTGAACATGAGGGAAGAGGATTATTCTTTGCATCCAAGTGGGTCTTGAAGGTCTCCAGAGAAGGAGACTCCACAGCCTCTCTGGGCAGCCTGTTCCAGGAATCTGTCCCACTTACACACCTCAGAGTTAGGGGATATCTTTGCAATAGCAGCAAACAAAATGAATATACAGAGATAAGGAGTTTAGTGGTGGGTATGTGGATTCAGTGTCAAAGACAGAATAATTATCCCCTTTAGCTTTTATATATGCGAGCAGAAATGTACCGCACTAGCCGTGCCGTGGTGCTCTGCGGATGGGGATGGTGTACAGACTGGATTGGTGACTCAGTGCTCCAATGCAGACCGAGTGCTCAGTGCTGTGTCCTTTCTCCTTGTGCTTCAACCTTGAGGAAATCTGTGTGTTCAGCTCACTTACTCAGCTCCTTTGCTAAGCCTAGGATTTGCTCATTATTTTTATTTTTCTAATTAACATTGCAAATCCAAAATGATCTGATAGGACACTGACCCTTTGGGATATGATTCCCTGGGAGAAACGTAGCAGGATGCTTCTAAGAATTAACATTATTTGAAAGTAACAATTGGTTGTCTAAATCCGTTTCTACTGATTTAGTCAGCAGCTTTGGTATATTTTGGAGATGAGAATTTTGCCCTTTATTTCACAAGTTCATTGACAAGGGAAACAGAACCTGCCCTGTGAACGCAGTCACTGTTTGACTCTCCTCTATGCCATGGGTTACTTAACTTTGCTACTAATCCTAGCAAACTCGGAGTGGTGTAGGAGTGCAGTCCGGCTCCCGCATTATGGTGAGAGTGATTCCGTGCAGCGGATATTGGACCTGAACTTGTTTAATGTCCTGGACTCGGGAAATCTAAAGCAAGGACCGCGCGGAGACAACAGGGAGCCGAGACAGATAACAGCAATTCAGTCTTTCTAATTATTTGATAGCACCCGATACCTGAATACCACAAAGTGCCGGGAATAGAATCAGACCAAAGAAAAGAAGAGAGAAGAACTGGAAGAGCTAAAGTCTCCAAGAAGCTACAAGTACGGAAAGTTACACTTAATTTGTAGGTGGAGGAGGCTGCTGGAAGGAGTTCAGACACTCTGTTTATTTGCTATCTGCAGGCAGAGCGCACCGGGCAAACAGGAGGTAATCTCAGTTCGGTAATAGAGTTTAATGAATTTTGCTGCTTTCAGTTAGCCTGGCTGCGGAACTGTATTACACAAAAGGCAGTGCATGTAAAGTGAGAACACCCAAGAGGTATATCCCTCATTATCCTCGTTTTCCTGAGCATACAAAGTGAAAATGAATTTCTACAAATACTGCGCAGAGGTAAAGTTGCAGTCTTGAAAAGCTAACAGTCTCTGATAAGTTTGGGGTTAGGTCTGAAGTGAAGTGAAAACCTGGAAGATTACTGGGAGATTCTGACTAGGCAGGTGATAATACAGCAATAATTTTTAATTTCTAACCTGAAAATTGTTATCGGATATTAACAATATTATTAACTTTATAAAAGAACTAACAATAATGATTAACAGTGGCAAGCATATGGCTCTGAGCAAGCATACAGGCTGGGTCGATGTATGAGTAAATAGAAACGGTAAAGAAGTAACTGGTAAATACAAAATCTGCAATGGAGTCATGGAAAGAGACCTTGCTACTAGGTCAGCTGTACATCCATCCATGGTTTTATCAAATCCATTCAGTCTTTCAGCAAGGTAAGCAGTGTGGGCACGGAATCACACTAATATCATGATCCGATTCCTTATTACTGGAATATCTCATTCAGAGTTGGTGCATGAATGTGTAACAAGTACTATCTGATGCTCTGCTCAGTGAGCTGAGCACTTAGAAAGATGGTTGCTGGAGGAAAAGATGACATATCCATTAGTATTGATCCAAGTGATGAAATAAATACGTTTAAAGGAGTATTTCCTGCTGTTTCAAAGAAGAGAAATATTGATGGCCAAAGGCTGGTGTGTGTTTGACACTGTGCCCTTCCCCTTACACTCCAGGTCGGCAGCAGTACTGACAGATGCACCATTTATTCAACAAGCAAAACAACATTTGGATGGTGAACCCGACTGCACAAGCAGTGATGATGCCAGCATGGAGACTGCTGCCTTCCTCCTTGATCCGCTGTGATCAAAGCAACAAACCCAGCAAGCTGGTCATCACTCACACTCTACTATCCTCAGAAAAAAGAAAGAGGAAAAAATATCTTTTCATGACAGCAGGCTTAGGTTGAGGACGATGAAGATATTTCTGTCCTGTAACACAGAAATCCTGTGTTAGAGGATCTCCTCCTGCAGATTCAATCCTTCTTGGTACAGAACATATTTCACCAATGAACGATCACAGAACAGTTTGGCCAGAAGCAAAATACGGTTGAACTGAAACCGTGGCTTGGGAATTCTGTGCTTTAAAATGGTACAAGAAGGAGCTTTCCCTTCTACAGTCAGTCCATACTCACAGCGACGTCAGGAATGTGCAGAATGCCCTGGATGATGTATAGGATGTAGTGACTGACCAACAGGACTAATCTACTACTCCTTTTTGCTTTGCAAAATTAACAATGGTAGCTTTTATGTGATCTTTCTGTGTTTTGCTTCTAGCGAGTTCTTTGATAACTTAGATATTCTGGAAGCATAAGGCTGTGGGAAAAAAAAACAATAAAAAAGAAATAGCGCTTTTTTCTTCATATACATTTTGAAATATCTCATTATCTCAATTTCTGCTTTTACTACTGATTTTTTTTCTGGTAAGCTCTGATGAAAAGAGGTTCTTACTGACTTGTGCCTGTATATGTTATGTCCAAGGGAGGATTTTGTGCCCCCACCCTCCCACCTACTCGCACGGTACCAATGCTAGGGCTGTCCCTTGCCCTGTATATTCTAATTACATTGCACACTGCAATATTTCTGTTGTCTCGTCTTCCCACACAGCACATTTTCAGGTGTATAAATTATACATGTATCTTCCTAGCTGTAATTGCAAACCACAGGGATCTCCTGTGAATGACAGATTGTAGTCTAAACTGGACGCAGAAAGCAAAATTTTAACTGAACTGGGAAATCCTATGGCTGTTGTGGAACTTATCCCTGTTTTCCTGTGAGATCTTCAAGTAAGGTGAATATTATTATGCTTTCTTTTTGATTTATACCAAAGAGTGAAGTCTCTCTAATTTAGAGAGCATAAAGGCTAGTGAAGGTTTTGAAAATAAATCTTTAATGATGATTATAGCTAAGCCTACCCCTAAAAATACAAACAGAATTGTCTAGAGGACAGCAGGTAACCCAGTGCTTGCAGGGTTTATTTTAAATAGGAATCTATGGATTAGTTACCAAATGAGAAAACTCTAAAGCAGCCTACTCTTTTTGAATTATTTGCTTGTAGATAGAACCAAGCCTGCAAACACCTCCTCGCTGGGGTTGCTTTCCGTGGCTCCCACCTCTGGACCTGCCGGTGATAAATAATGTGGTTTATTGCAAGGCCATTGACATCATTTTTCGGCTTGGTGGGTATTGGCTGTTGTAACTGTCCCTTTAGACCTGCTTGGAGCCCAGGCTGCAGCCTGCACTCCTTGACACGGTCGCCCTGCTATTCCTGACTCCTCGGAGGGTTGCTATGGAGTTTGGATTCCTTGCATGAGAAAGAACCCAAGACGGAGGATTCGTTATGCAGAACACGCTTGTACTAATCGCAACCTTTGTGCTTGTCAGAAGAACTAAAAACTGAGGCTGTGAAATCACTTCTATATTTGTCCAAACAGAAAATACAGAACAGTAAAGAGACGAGTGCTCTAAAAACAAACAGCACTACTAATATTAGAAGAAGGGATCAATACCAGTGGTAACGGCAGCATAGTCACAGGCACTGGTCCAAACAATGAACAGACTCTGCTGTCCAGTTCCGTGCTTATCCCAACTCCCATCTCTCAGACCGTATCCAGCCCAAGGCAACCGGAGCTGTTGGTTCCTCGAGCCATGACGCTGCAGAACCCTTCCCTCTGCCTTGCTGGGTTGGAACTCCTCAGTGTTCAGAGGGAAACCCAACACTCGGCAGCTTCCTGCCCGAGACCCATGCGCTCCCCCGGCACCACGGGCTGCATTTCTGCAGTGGAGCCCAGCACCTCCCGGCATTGCTGCAGTGTGTCCCCGTGAAGCCCTGGCCTTCATCACAGACCTCCTGCCGAATACACTGTCCTTTCCTCAGCAGAATGTGACCTAACGGCAGTGTTAATGGTCTGCAGGAGATATTCACTCATCTGATGGTTGCTAATACAATTTAGTTTAATGGGAGGCAGTTTACAAACCGGTAATAACACACATGGTGAAACGGACCCAAAGCTTTCAGTGTCCATAGAGTTAAGGAAGCTTTAATAAAGAATTCGTGTTGGAGTTCATAAGATGTGATTAAAAAGCTGAGCTGTAACGTGAATTCTCCATGTGATATGGAGCAAAGCCGTATTAGAATGATGAACTGTGAGTGAAGCAGTTACGTGCCCTTCACATAATACTTTGGTAGACACAAATTGAAACAACCAGAGTACTTGCTCACTGATCTGAGTCACCAGCATCAGCATTTCCCTACTCCCGACCTGCTGATAAAGTTCCCCTATGAGCACACCAAGTCAGACACTTCTGTCCAGCCCTGCCCCACACTGAGAACACATAGACACTACGTGGAAGCAGTTGGCTCCACATCACCCTAGTCCCGAAGGTTCACAAACTGATAGTTAAAACTGCCTAAATACAAAGCAGTCGACTAGTTACGTCTCATTAGCTGAGCACGGTCACATTCTGCAAAGTTAAGAGAGCCAGAAGTTTGATCTTGATAGCAAAAATACATTATTGTACAGAAATAGAATTGGAGTCATAGGAGAACAGAGCAGTATAGAACACTATCCCCTGAGGCTCCCAGGGACCATCATTTTTTTCTTTCCTTGAAAGACCTGTGCATTAAATCCTCCAAGGTTCACAGTGTCTAGTAAATTAAATTTCACTTCCTATTTTAGTGCATACTCCAAATAGAAGTGCAAAGCAGTCCCGTTGAGTCTTATTGGAAAATAAAATTGCCTTTATAGTGTATTTTCTGCAGGAAATCAGAAGTAAAAGTATCAGTTTTTTCAAGATACCCTGTCTCATCGGATTCTCAGTCCAATCTGCAGTAATCAAAGTTCAGGAACTTTGATAATAAGTTCTAATAAGTTGTAAGTAGATACCTAAACCAAACCTCAAAGAACTAATCAGAGAATTAATATTAGGTTTATTAAAGAATCCATGTCACAGGAAATGACTCAGACTTTTGGGTTGATTGAAAACGTTGCTCTGGTCTTTCTCAATGGTTCGGTTTTATATGAGGTTACTCTTCCTCATACATTTAATTTTACCTGATTTTATTGAGGTATTTACTTGAGAGCAATTTTTTTACTTTCATAATTATATCTTATATATGTCACATTCGCAACCCTTGAAAGAGCAGTAGTGCAAGGCTTACGGAGACGGCCTTCCCGAGAGCATGCAGAATTGTTCATCCCCTCTATTTCTAAAATAAACCTCACACCTTCTCTGCACATCCATGTTAGTCTTTATTTATCTTTGTTTTAAAAGATCTTCCTCATTTCTCTAAAACTTGCTCAGGTCAAATCAAAAGAAATCTAGAAATTTCAGTGGACATTGAACCAGTCAATAAGAATAAAGAAATACTAAACTTCATTCCAACGGGATTACCAGCATACCTGTGGATTCTCAGGAGAGCAGATGCTTTTACTCTTGTTTTCTTAGCTTTTTTCAACTATTAAAGAAAAGAAGTGGGATTTTAACGATATTTCATCCAGCTTGTGGAAGCTGCTGCGTTATGATAGTGTAATAACTGAGCTTTACTACTTGGGGTGCCACTTGGCATTTTCCTACCCTGTTTGACTCCTTTTGTAATTCATTTCTGATACCTCGTTCCTTAGCCAGGAGAGACCTTCACACACTCATTTAGGTAACCTGATGAATAAATCTCACGCTGAAGACAGTCACATTGTAGCTCGCTAATGAAGTCTTTGGGTTACAGTTTTTCATATTCTTTGAAATAAATTTTCTTAGGTTTCTGGGCTCATATTGTCTCTTCTAATCAATATTGAAATATTAAATGCTGAAAGAGAGGGGAACACTCAAATAAACAGTATAGACTCATCCTGGACTCATCAGTTGCTTTTCATATGGAAGGTATGAGGTGTGAAGAGAGTTGCTAATTTATGTTATCTGAAGAATTAAGCACCAGCTTGCCAAA
>JAWLRI010000130.1:2500611-2525192 GCA_034781795.1 Crypturellus tataupa | reverse complement strand
TTTCATATGGAAGGTATGAGGTGTGAAGAGAGTTGCTAATTTATGTTATCTGAAGAATTAAGCACCAGCTTGCCAAAAATAATAGTGACCTCCTAGTTCCCAGCCAAAGATAAGTAAAAGACCCCGCTGATTGTCACTTGTCTCCCATTCTTCCTTTCCTCCATAGTGGCTACACATATTATGTAATAAGAATGTCATATGAAATGTGCCTGTACTTTACTATTTTGAGATAATTCTGATTATTGTGATAGCTACAATTTAGGGAAAACGAGTGTCGATTAGTGTGACGAACAGAAATACGAATAAATGGTGCTTGCTGCATCACTGAGATAAGAGCCCTGGCTGAATCCTTTGCAATCAGACAGTGCTTGATTACCTGCCCTGCGAACACCTGGCTGCACAATGCTCCCCTACACAACAAGGATGCAATCAAACATCTGTACGCTATGAAATAAATAGAGCTGCAGCTGGCCAGCCATCTGTGGGGCGGTTGTTCTGGTGGTGCTCTCTGCCTGTTCGGTTAAATATTTGCTTTTCAAATGCTAACAATCGTCATGCAGTTTGTGTGTCTACCTTCTGCTATATCCTCTGTTTAGATATTTTTGTGGTATTATGAGCTGTCTACTAAAGTATGACCATGATAACCATGGAATACATAAATATTAGTGATGAGGAGCAGAGGCTCTACACAAATAATGATAAATTTGGCCCTGGTGTAACGGCAATATCGTTGTATCCATTGTCTTTCTGACCGTAGCAGAGTGTAGTGCTGCTTACTGCAACAATTCCAGGTCTTTCTTCATGGAAAGATGTGAAGAGCTGTATCTGACACATATGGACTGTACTGCTGGTAATATTAGCAAATTGGGTAAGACCCAAATAACGATGCTCTGCAAATAGGCAAAATCAATTTAAACACCCATGAACTGGGGGTTGTTAACACTTATTCAGCTTAATTTGGTTTCATTCTAATACTTAAAGTATCAACAGAAAGCTGTAAATGCTGGGGACTTATGGTGCCCTTGTTAGTAGGGGATATATTTTTAGATATATTTTTAGAGTCTAAACAAACCATCAGTGCCTTTAAAATGGTTCAGAAGAAAAATATGAGAGAGAATAGCTGTACTGTTACGGAAAAGCTCTGCTTTTGACAATATATTGAGGGAAGGGGAAAGGGGGCAGCGTGTCCCTATTGCTCTGATTCTCCCATACGTTGTAATTAAGCTCTCCTAGGTCAGCACTGCTCCCTTATCAGGCAGATATTCTGAATTTCACAACATATTAATTATCTTGTCTTTCTTGTCGACTCTTGCATCCTTCTATATATAGCACACGTTTGGGTTTTAGGAATCTTCACAGTTTCAGTTCCTACACGTATGTTTTTAGCATTCACTATGTTGTAGGCAGTGCAAACATCTTTCAGACTCCTTTGAATCCAGTATTTATTTTGAGGATCCTGCAATGTAACTTTTGTGCCTGGTATGAGGTTTATTCTTGGCCTAGATGGTTCTTGTTGGCTCTTCATAATTTTTGGTGTGTTGCTTGAATTCCATGATTTCCTTATGGAAAGGAACCCATTTTATTCTCAAGTTTCTTAATATATCAACTACCTACAGTTTGTAAACTTTTTTTTGACAGAGCTACATTTTATATGGGAAAATCTGTTCTATCAGATTGCCATTCTGAGATGGTAGCTCTGGGACAGATGTAAATCCAAATATCTTGAAATACATGTGAAAATGGATGCTGCTGGCCACGATGAGCCAACCACCCTGGCTCAGGGAGAACTTAGTCCCCGGATCAATGAAAACGAGGTGAAAACTCTCCAGATCTTGTGTTTCTGTGGGTATAGAGGAGGCGTGAGGTCAAATCTGTCCTGCCTCCTGCTACAGGTTTCTTAGTAACCAAATTCCTAAAGGCCGAGCTAGAAGTAAGTGCTATTTGCCTAATTCTCATCCATGTCGAGCACTAGGAATTAGCAAGATCAGAGGTTTAAGCAGGGAATGTCCACTCGGCAGCTTGGATATGCTGACTGCCTCCATCCTGCCAACCGCGTGTGCTCCTCGGGCACGCGAGTCTCTTCTGAGAGCTCTGCATGGTCTGTGTCTGATGTCTGTCTGCTCTGGAGGGCAACCTGAGGGGAACACGAGGCCCTTTAACCTGCAGATATCAGCAGGAAAAACAATAAAAACTCCTACTTGGCTCCCTGTTCTGTTCCCTGACTTAGCTGCTGAATGAATTTTGCCAGTACTTGTTTCCTTCAGTGATTGTGTGATGTGTATGAAAGTCTTTGAGGAAGTTTTTTCTTAATTGGCATTTGTCCACTAATTAACTTGGCAGAGATTGTGATCTTCCCTTTTTTATAGGCATTTTAATGCATGGTGCCTTCTGGTCTGGAGAAGAGTAATTGGACACTTTTCTTAGGTCACATGTGGGGTTTTTTTTCCCAGGAGAATTTTAGGTTAACCTTTTGATTACATTATTATACACAAGCAGAAGACCCAGTATAATGGAGCTTATAGAGGAGCTTAAGAGGGCTTTGCTGTGATAATTTTGTTTACTTACGGCACTGCTCAAAGCTGCTTTGAAGAAAGCACTCAGGTATCTGCCCTTAAGGACGTGCTGCTTTGCTCATTGCGTTACTCATGGGTCTCTTGTAGTGTTGAGCAGGATTGTGTAGTACAGAGCTTAGAATAGAGCAGATGAACTGTACAAACATGTGGGAGGAAAGCTGGAATGCTGGTGTAGTCTGTGTTAATGCAGCAAACACGAATTCACTTCAATAAATTCAGTGTTTAAGAAGTTATAGACTGATACATCCATATTTTGCCCTCTGTGTGGTGCTAAGAACCCATAGGGCTCACTGTGTCATTCAAGGAGTTAAAACTTGGTTTGTGTCAATGGGGAAACTCATTACAGAGCAACTAGTAAGAGCAGTGAAGGCTTCTTCACTCTACTTCTACCATACTACTCTATGGTAGAAGACCATATTCTAAGTTTTCTTCTAGATTCTGCATGACTAAGACTCCAGATTTCCCAACTGCAAGGTGAGCATTTGGGCTCATGGGGCAAGAGGCAGCCAGGAAGGAGAATAACTGTCACTATTGGGAAAATAACTGTCACTATTAAGGATGATTTTTGCTAGTTTTAAAGTACACAAGCAGTGTATTAAATGGATTTTATACCAGAAAAATGACAAGAATTTTCAATTTGAGTAAGAGGTAAAAATGAACTGTTCTGTTATGGAAGTAAGAACTGAAAATATAGTTACTTGCTGAGTAGGCCTCAAGGTTACTTAGGGAAACAAGGAAGATGAGCTAAAATCAGTGTTGTGGGGGAATAATCTATGGGCAAAGAGGCAATTTGTCATATGTTTTGAGACAGAACCCGAATCTTATTTGCTGCTGTGTGTGGTTTTTGTTTTGCATTTTATTTTTTGTCCTGCAAATTCAGAAAGATCCTGGTAGAATCAATGGGATTATACAAATTCAGGGAGAGAAGGCAGCAGCTGAAATATTTTAGGTTTATAGAGAACTTAGGGAGAGCAGGAATAGGAAACTTAAGATGTTTATATTAAGTTTACAAGGAGAAAATTAAAGTATTTTTTTATGGAAAAAATGTATGGGAAAGGGTTTGTATTTAACTTTTTGACAACTAAAGGAGGAGTTTCACTTTAAACACTGAATATATATATACTATATATATATATGATGACATCACATTCAGAATAACAGTGCGCATCAGACGTCCTGTGCAAAGGTCAAAATATCAATTTTTATAATGGGTAATAAATCCCCAGAGCTCAATAAAACTTCCTGTCACCAGTATTTACACTTGGTGACCTAAGTGGAAAACTAAAGCCTTCTGTCAACTGTCCATAGAATTTCCTTTCATGTTACTGAACTACTTTGGGGTTTTTGATTCAAACCTCATCACTGTGCATTTCTGTACAGCTGATAGATTAAACCCAGCAACCTCAGGAAGAATATAACATGGTTTTTATGGACCAGTATTAACTCCTTATGTAAGCCAATTAATTAACTATGTGCTGAAGTACTTTGTCATGTATCAAGACCTGAGCAAGTTACCGTGTTAATTAAGGAAAATACATCAGGAACTCTAAGGTGATGAACAAAATGAGGAAAATTCATGGCACAAAGTCGCAGACTTCCTTATCGCTTTGTCCTTGGGTTTGCAGTAATGCTAATGAGTCAGTTTGAATTAGATATCAAACCTAGCTAAAGCAAGTTACTGGTGAAAGTGTGCACTGAACGCAGATCATCCTTCCTAGCTCAGCTGTGCGCTCGTTTATGTGGCACTTTGAGCAGCGCTTCAGTGATTCGGTGTCTTCTAAAGTGTTCCTCTGTCTTGAGAACACCTAATTGGATATTTAAAGAGTATGACCATAACTTATCATATAATTTAAATGGAAAATAATCCCCTTGCACTGCAGTTATCCTGGACCGAAGCTAGTGCAGGCCTTTCCAATGCTGAAGTTAAGCTCTTAAGTGTGGCTTAAAACTTGTTCTAAACTTGCACGCAATTTCAGCAGGTCAGTTAGCTGCATTAGAGTATTCCATGTCATATGAATGCAATAACAGTGTCCACCGACCTTGGAAAGAGAAGGCTGAGATGGAGAAAGCTTTTATATCCTTGCTCTGCCCTATTCAGGCATGTGGTAGGAACCAGTTCTAGGTAAAAACTATTTTAAGTTTAAAAAGTTAAAAACTATTAAGTTAAAAACTATTTTAAGTTATATTCATTTTCCAGAAATCAAATGCTTGTGAAGAACATAACATGAAGACCACTGACCTGAACTGACTTGCACCAATTTAAAACTTCTAGTATATATTCTGATTTTTTTTTTCTGATAAAGTGTTTAAAATGAGAATATTCTCTAAATTTGGAAATGTGGACACTTTAAGAGAATGTTATTTCCCTCAACAAAATCTACCTTAGTTTGTGTTAGTTTCTAAGCTGAAGAAAGGACCTGTAAATAAAAAAATGAGAATAAGTTTATCGTCTTTCTGGAGTTTTAGTGTTGCTTTGTAATACTGCTTAAGATTGAAGCTTCTTTTAAACAGAATTTGAAATGGAAGCTTTATCTATACTTTTAAATAGTAGACTTGCCATAACGGGTGTTATCTTTCAATTTAAACTTGTAAACGTGTATTTTTTATTTACTCTTATAGATCAAATCCCCAAAATACTTTATTTCAAAATTTGAGCCTTTAAGGGAGTATTTTCAGTATTTTCTGAATGTTGATTTTTTTAAGATGTAAAGAAACCAGAATTTTGTCAACCTGGTAGCATATTTATACAATTCTTTAAGTTTGGATTTCCCTTTTTAAGGAAGGGGGTGGGAGGATCATCCTGTGCCAGTTTTGTACTGGAAAGGAGATACTGGGCTTGCCTCTTTCTGAGGAAAGCAGTGACTGATAGAGATGTGGAATCATCCATTCTGTTCTCTGCAATGGCAAATTTTTTCTCATGTAAAAGCTTTAATGATCTGTTAATTCTAAGTACCCAAGAATATAGATTCTTTTTCTTTTATTACGCCATATAACTTTAAGGGCCTGAGGGATTCACTGTCTTCAGTTTTTGTCCTTCTGAGCCCAGTTTCAAATTCTTCAATCAGCCGGGGTATATTCAGCCTCTTCCTGAAGGTGGCTGTCAATATAATTGCATTATCTGAACGATGCAGACTGTTGGTCCAGCAGAGCATTTTCATGGGTGGCTTTTGGAAGCTCTTTGAGCTGATGTCCCCTCTTTGAGCCAACTTCTTCCCTCCTTCCTTCCCCTCCTGCCTATGAGATCCCTGCACTCCGGATCCTTCCCACGATGGTTGGGGTGAAAGCACACACAAAGCAGATTAAAAGCACACACAAAGCATATTACTACAGTAATGAAACATATTATCCAGGAAAAAATTGACTTTGACTAAAGACATGCATTCTTTTTGCTCCTCAGTTAATATGTTTACATCTCTGTGTTACCTCTTAAAGACATTTGCAGTATTTTTAGATCCATTTTCAATGTGGCAAACACGCATAGAATAAAAATAACATGCCGGCATAGAGAATTGGGTTCTTGTGTGAGAAAATGTACTCATGAAAGTCTGCTTAGTATTTTAAACATGATTTCACACGTTACTGAAACTTGTATTTTCGAAGGGAACAGTTTGCATTGAACAGTAAAAAAGCACTTAACCATGGACAGATCTTTTATTTTGGCAAAAAAAAAAAAAAAAAAATCCACTTATCAAAATAATTGATCTCATGAGAAACCCAAAGCACTAATTGCTGAAAATAATGAAATAGAAATTGTAACTTCTCTAATTTTTTACTAAGTTGGTCAATATCAACAGGAAATGTGCATCAGCCCTGACTTCCTGCTTTGCAGCTTTTCCACCGAATTTAGAAAGGAGAGATAGCACAACAGGAGGGTTCATCTTCTCCCTGTTTTATCCATAACAAGGAAACTGGGAAAGCTCCTTTTCCATTGTAGTCCAGCATAACGTCCCTGTCCGACTAGATACACGATACTTCGTGAATGCTGAAGCATTTTTGTACACCCTGAACTTCTTATTGGATTTCATATTTACCAAAGACTTCCAAAGACATTAGCCTCTTCATGCATTTCCCAGGTGTAGGATTTTACACTTAATGTATATAGATTGTGTTTATGAAAATCTTATTAATGCTCATTCTTTCTGGTGCATAATTCTCTTTCCAGCATCTGATGGATTTTATCGCTGCACTCTAACCTGTTTTTCTCAGTTTTCATGCTCTGGGATGTTCTTTTCCTCTCGCTCTTTCAAAAGTGCCCATAGCCAGAAATGTTCTTTGACATCTGGTCGACCACAGAACAACAGCTCCAGGCGAGATGGAATCCCCGCTGCTTAAGAAATCCAAAATAAGATGAGGCAAATTTGTAGCATCTGTAGGGATAGCAGCCTTTCTCTGTGCTCTAGATCTGAGAATGTTAAAATCCTCAACTGTGTGGGTTTTTTCCTGCTTCAGTTGATATTTCCCATGATTTATTTCTTCAATGAAGGAGAGTTACAACAGAGAAAGTTTTCATTTTTTTCCCCCTTTATATATATGTTCTGGCTGTGAATCTAGTAGGTGAGACATTATTTTTCAAAATATATTTGGGTCTTAGCTCATTTTATCTGTGTCCTTAAAAGAGCTCTTAGTGTTTACCTGCTGGCAAGTTAGTCCCTGCAACTGCAAGATCATTGAAAACAACACTAATCTTCAGATTGATTTTGGGGGGAGAGCTTGGTTATAGACATAACGTTCTACTTAGACCAGGAGTTAAACTCCTTTATGGTTATTAATATGCAAATATTCTATTTAAATCATTTAATGATTTGAAAAGTCCGCTTCAATTTGCAGATGATACCAGACTAGCAGGGTCTGCAGAAGGGCAGGATTAGAATTTAAAGTTATCCTGATGAAACTAGGCAAGTAGTTTGACCATACAGGATAAGATCAAGTAGGAATAAGTATAGAGGTCTTCAGCAAGGTAGGGATGCACAGGTGAGAGAAGGCTGACCCATGAGCAGCTCATCGTAACTGGGAGTTTTGCTGTGAAACAGGTATCAATATATTCAATGCTTACGTTCATGATGACATTAAAGCTGATACCCTTGTTCAATACAATGAAAAAGTCAACAAATATAAGTAAAAACGGTTTAGGGTATAGGGGAACATATGGAATTATAATGATTTGTGATAAGCACCTGGTTCCTTTTACTTGGATTTTTTTTCCAGATCAGCAGGATGATTTGAGCATTCAAAAGAAGCAAAAATGAAGGTGGAGGGAAAAGACGCAAGTACTCAGCATTGACCTATAACCATTTCATGCATTGTAAGGTTTTAGATATCTTATTTTTATGAGATTTTCACTGGAGGCCTAGAAAATACATTTATTTTGTGGGTTAGGAAATGAAAGACGTTTCAGTGTTAATGAGCTCCATGTTTGAGCATGTCGGAAACTTGTGTAATGAAGAGGCAACTTCAATTTATGGTGTTTCTTATGGATGAACAACTTAAGGTAATAATACATATAGGGCTTGCCAGAGGCCATGTATAGATTATGTCCTAGTGAGAAGATAAGAAGAAGCATCCACTACCTTGGGCAAAGGGGAGTTTGTAATTTTCATGGCAACCAATAGATAATTTGACATAGAAAACATAATTTGACTTTAAGATCTAGATTGTTCTCCTACTGAGAATGAAGAATTCTTTCCTGTGCACTTTACCAGTCAAAAAAGTGGTCTGGGTGATGAAGGTCACCCCTCTCTTACCTTGCTGCAGGCCAGCAGGAGAGAGGCTCTAGGCAGTGTGTATGGATTGCTGATGTTGGAAGGAATAACTTCTCAATGCAGCCAAAAGCTTTCGCTTGGTCCTTCTCCTGGTGTGCTGCAGTGATGGTCCTTCGCACCTGCCCTACATTTAGGTAAATGCTAAGAGCCCGTCCAGGTATAAATGGTGGAACACAGCTCCCTCATCTGTCCAGCTTGGTGCACGTCAAAGGCCAAATAAATTCTTGTTCTGTGGTGCAAATTCCCTTCCTCCCAAAGCTCCTCTCTGAAGTCCTGTTTCTAGCCTATGCTGGTAGAACGATTTGGTTCTTGCAGAAAATGTTCAGGGCACTCACGATAGACATGAAGACGATCGCTGTAGAGGGGAAACAAGCTACACTAAGAGATCTTCCCTGTGTTTCACAGTTGGCTTTAAAAAGTGAGGAAGCTGCATGGAAAATGTTTGATTTGCCCTGTTTTATGTATTCTTTTGCAAAATGTCTGTGTCAGAATGGCTAGAAACAGTCCCCGTGGTGTTTTTATACAGGGATTTTTCAATATGTTTCTATTCTCCAGGCATAGAAGCATATGAAGGTATCCTGAGTGACTCGGTACTAAAGCTGTTCCAGTTTTTCTGGAAGACACAGCGGGCAGAAAGAGCACGTTCTTTTCATTGCATCTTCCCCATATTCTTTCATATTTGCTTCTAAGTGCTACCTGATGGAATGGCAGCACCTGGACTCTGTAGAAGAGTTTTAACCAGTACTTGCAGTGCGCAGGTTTCAGACCTGTGTCTCAGTGTCACAGCACCGTGTCCCTCAGTGTCCACTCCTAGGGCTTATGGCCTTGTGTGACAGCTCCTACTCATACCAATGAACGTGCTGCAAGAACAGGTTCTGCAGTGTTTGCCTTGGGTACACGCCACCAAAATTATCGTGGGGGTCACCAAAAGCCATCTTGCTGATATCTATATCACCACTCTGATATGTGGCTCAGATGGTTTCATTATATCTCTTATTGGAACATAAATACTAAGGATGTTTATCTCAGCCGTCAATCTTTTTCAGTTTATAATTTATGATCCCTGTGTTCTGTTTTACAATGTTCTTCTCTTTCCGAGACTTTTTGCCTGCTCAAACAAACCCTCACGTTGTCGGTGCTTTGTCTGCTGCTTTCATTTACATGAATTCTTTTTCTTTTCCTGAACAGGTAGATTTGTGAAAAACTTGAGGTGCCACCCAAGGAATCTGGATTGTTGGGTAATTGGTAATTAGTGTCATACTGAAGCACACTGATTACAGACTCATTTCTTTTATTATTTAGAGGAAGGGAGTTTATATTATTTCATTGCAAAATCACATGTGTTTCTTAACTGAAAATTCAGTGACACACACTGGTGTTTAGACCTTTAAATAAACACCATGCCAATGATCTAAAGTGTTTGCATTGCTTATATAATCTATGTAGTTGATTTTCCTCATATCTAGTAGAAGCCTGAGACGTGATGCTGAGATGCCGAGATGCCAAATGGTGACATTCAGGTGCCCTGGTGTTCCTCAAACCACTGCCTGTTGTCAGTGCCCTCGTTCGAGCGCTGACAGCCCCGGCTGCCGTGGTCACTCCAAACCCTCTTGCGATGTAACTATGACTTAAATGCACAGTGTCATTTTTGGCCCCTTTGTATTTCACCTGGGGGCAAATCAAAAGTAGAAACCTCATCTTTTTTTTAGTACTGCAAGTAAAGAAACAAATCAGCGTGTATAGCTGGGGTGAGCCTGGTGATGACAGGATAATATATCTCCTTTGCCTCTGTCTCACGATGACCATAAAGACCCTTTCAAGAAGCCTGGAACAGAGATACCAAGCCAAGAGCGGGTGCAGTTCTGACCTAGATATGAAGCTACGCAGTTGTGTATAGATGTGGCAAGACACCCTGCTGATTGTGTTAATATTTATTTAGTTGGTTTCCCCTCTGGGCCAACATGAAACTTGCCCTGAGCTGGTGTCGACTTTGTGTGCCTTGAGCACTCTGATCCTGCAGACACAGAGAACCTGTTGCTTTGGTTTCATTTTTCCTTTCTAAAGTGAAAGCAGGCTGGGTATGGCTTTTTGCAGCACCTTGCTGATGTCTATGGATCCAAACAAGACCTCTGTGGCAACCCTTTCCTTTTGCCTTGTTCTGCCTCTGCTCCTTCATTGCTCGAACTCTTGGTACGAGAGGAGATCTTGGACCGTTTAAGAGGTCACACCACAATTTTAGGGGGCTATACGTTTCCCAGTCATTAAAAATTGAGGCATGAATTATATCTGCAAAATGGCAGATAACTTTCTGAATTCAATCTTATATAACATGTTGACATGTTAAACTATTACAATAAATCTGGTGTATTTTTTTCTGGGGCATCAGTTTAATGGATCATTACTATTCCTAATAGATAAAGGTGCAAACAGTCTATCATATGGTGATAGACTAATAAATGGTTTGGAAAGCACAGCAGTGCCACATTAGTGTTTTGCATTTTATCCATGCTCACAAGAGGCTCCAACAATAGAGACTGTATTCTTCTCTTGTAGGACATATAATCTGGACAAATGTGAGGAATTATTCTAATTATGATAGATGATGTACAGTTTCATGATGTTGAAATGAAATGGTGAAAAAGTGGAACATTGGAAATAAAAAAAATTTTGGAAAAGTTTTTTTAAACTGTCTTTCAGCATCAAGAATAAAGGTTACTATGACTGACACAGTCGGTGGATATATTCTTAATACTTTCACATGTGCTCCTGAGGCCTAGAAAGGTATTTGAATTTCATCCATTCTTTCATCCTGCTCCTTTAAATCCTAGTTACATGATAAATGTTCACGCTCTAGTTTGCATAAAACAAAGCTCAAATTCAATCTTTTAGCCAATTGCAACATCTGCCCTTTAAGGTTTTTCCCTTTTAAACAGAGGCTTCCCTGAAGATATAAATATGGTCTTCCTAATAAACACATTTAAAATGTCTACAGACAGAAGCTTCTCTAAAGGGATTAGCATGAAGTATTATGAGACTCATTAAAACGAATAACTTTTCTCTAAACAGGGGAAACTCTCTACACAGTCCATGACTTTGATACCATCCTATCGCCGAATAGAGCAGTATGAGTTTAAGTGAGGGCAGAATGGGGCTCCTGGCCCCTTCATGACAATATATTTTAAATGTTTTTAAAATATATTTAAATATGTGTGACGCTGCTCAGTAAAGAGGTGTGATTCTGAGCAACGTTCCCATGAGCCCATAGGACTGGATGCTGCATTGGGCTACTCTGTCTACCCCTATGTGAAGGAGACGACTTATCTCTACAGTGGGGGTGATGGTTTTGAGATATTCATCGGGGAAGTGATTGTTTTTTAACTGGAACCGCCCAAAGTACTGAATATTCTGTTTTTTTTTGTTTTTTTTTTTTTTTTAAAAAAAAAAAGCTTCCTTGGTACCATGCTCTACTGTGATATTACAAACCACGGAAGGTCTTCTGCAAATCAAGTGGTCTAACACGATAATGTCTTTACACCTTTCCAGTTTCTTTGTTCAAGGATCTTGTTGGTGTGGATGATCAGTTGTTAATGCTTCATAATCGACATGAGTTATGGAGCGCACGTGATGACTACAGTCATTTTTCTCTTATTTTCACTGTAGGAAAGCTGTGCAGGGAGGTATTAAATAAGAGTAAGAGTGAATTGCCCTTTGGGGAAAGTGCACTTTAGGGGCCAAATGACCCCCTAAATGTGGTAAAGTTTAGAACACCTGAAGTCCTGGCTCCTAGCTCGCTTAGGGGTCTGTTCCCTTCTGCTTCCTGCTCCACGTGCTCCGGTTGTGTCCCCTCCGAGTATGCGTGAAAGACGTCACACTGCTAGGGAACTGCATGGCATAGTCTAAAGTCTAAATATCTCACGGGAAGGCATGCTCTGACATTGAACTGGAGATGTCATTGCTGATGTCCTGTTTAGAAGGGGCGGCTGGTGTTGGGTATTCACAATTACACAGCCCGAGCTATGCACAAATCTTTAAACTATTTTGAACCTGGGACTCAGGTTTTTATTTCTTATTCTATACAGGTTTGAGTTACTTGTACATGAGTTATCTATTTACAAATTCAGATCTAGGACTATGGATTTCTAGCAACCATGGATTTATTATTTTGTCATCAAGATAAAATCATAAGAATTCTAAGAATGCAAACATTGACTCTGGTTCCTCATTGCCCCTGAATCCTAGAATCACTAGGTGATATTTTAGAGCTTTTTCAGCCTACAAAGATTTGTCAAAAAGGGATTATTGGGAAGCAGGACAATGAAGTTAATATCATGCAGTTCCCTAATACTTCTATATATAAACAAGACAGTCTTGAAGTTCAGGAGAATAGTGATGCAATATTGGAGCATTCGCTCTAGATCATTGATTTACATCTGGTCAGAATGATAATAACATTTTTATTACAATCTGATGGCTTGATGAATCTATATGAAATAATTTAAAGGCTTCTCTGCTCCTACAGATTCATTTCATCCAGTCCTTCAAGTGCACAGAGTAGATTTGAACTCGCTGTCACTTTCCATAAACACTGTAATTTGTTTCTAAAGAAAATAGGTCAGTGACCCCATAGATTAAATGTACTGATGCATAATGAATTTAAGTGCTTATGGTGCTTCATATTTTATCTGAACAGCCAATTTATACATTATATATTTTCATTTTAAAACGAAATATTCTGTCCCTAACACAATGCATTAGTGGAGTTGAACGCTTTCTAGTGATGCAGGCAGACAAGCCGGGATATTGTTTGTTGCACAGCTGAGAACATTTTGGTCACAGCAGCTCAAATTGCTGAAACTGATCCCGATGGTGAGGACACTTGATTAGCTGAGCTCTCCTCATCAGCGATGAAAAGAAATGTTGAAGGATTGAAGGAAATTTGGATGCCTAAACCATGTTAGAATGTGTTGAAATTTACTGCTTAATCAAATTGGAATTACCTGCCTCTTGAGGATGTATTTTGAACTTAGGAGCAGAGGCTGTTACTTGGAGTAAGGCATCCACCTACTATTGCCTTTCAGTGGAAGTCGGGCATCTAATTTCCAGGTCAAAATACCAGAAATATGACCAAGTCCCTGAGAACTTCTGTGCATGGTTCTGTGCAGCGAGGGACTCCCTGCAGAGCTGTTAATGTCCATCTGATGCCTCCTTGCTCCTAATAAGCAGAGGCGATGCTCAGCCTCCTTCCGAAGCGGGATGCGCGCGCTGCCCGCGGTACCCGTGTCCCCATCGCAGTATCACCACTCTGCCCATGGTAGGCGTCTTGCAATGGGCTCAACAACCTTCCGAATAATCAGCCCAAGGATCAACTTTTTAACCAGTGCAAAGGTTCTCTCTTGCTATGTTGAGTTTTATTTATCCCTCAAATTCAGAATAATTTTAATAAAAACATACTGCTTCTTTCACTCTTTTAACCCTAAAAATATTCCTATCAGCAGATAAGGAGCACATAGCAGAACACCTGTGCACAATGAATTTGGAGGCTGTGCTGTGGTTCTCCTATACCTGGAGAATCCGATGGAGCACATGTATGAATCTGTAATCTCGTTCAAGGAGTTGTCGTCTTTCACACGCAGCAAAATGAGGCTCTCATTTTAACTTGGTTTATGCAACCACTTTGTGTGCATGTAATGTCTGGTACTGCTTGTGATACTCACTATTAATTGTAACGTTCTGAGTAATGTGCTTATGATAATTCTAATGAAAAACTTATTTGGTGACCTGCAGCCAGAGGGGTTGCTTTTATTGTACCTAGGTGTATGTAAATAGTATAAGATGGCTCCTAGCTTCGTGCAGTGAAAGATATAAGGGGAAAAATGCCTGTCAAATGCTAATAATCGTGGATCAAGGAATATTTTATTGATAATATTTCCACTCAGGAAAGGGAAAAGCTTAAAGACTAAATGCGATGCTTGAAGAAGGTGGATTAAAACCTTCAGCAGTGTCTGCAACCATTTCCTCTTCAAAGGAGTATTTGCTTTTCTCTCATTTTTCTCTCCATCAATCACTTGTGGTAAGGAAGGATAACGCACCACTTCAGTGAAGTGTCACCTACCTATGAAAACTCTTAACATCCCACAAAAGAAGAAGGTAATAAAGCAGTGAAGGACACCGTAGCCAGGGTTTCACTGCAAGAATCTTAACATCTGCAAATAACCTATTGACCCAGCCTGCTTAAGAGAAACTTTATCTGCGTGAGAGTGATGTAGGTGCTCAGCAGTTATTTAGAAACTGAACTCCGGTTGAGGAATGGAAAAAGTGAAATGCAGAAGTAGGAAGTGGATGGAGGAAAAGCTGCTTCACAGAGGTACCTGCTCCCTGCCGCGTTCTCAGCTCTGCCCATGCCTACTCTTTGCTGCTCTGGTTGCTCTCAATCTAACACGTGGGTCAACCCTCTATTTCCATCTCATGAAGTAAACAGTCACAAGCCTTGGGCTGTTGAGACCCCTCTATGGAAGCAGAGTGGGGTGCATATATCTAAATAAGAGTGTTCAGAACCGTCTACTGCTCATTGTGCCTGTCCTGTGACGCCGCTCTTGGGTGTTGTACCCCTACACCACCCCTTGAGAGACGGACAGAGGAGCGAGCAGCTGCCCCAGCACAGTGTGAACAAACCATTGCCACCGATGTCCCCTTGGGTCCACGACGCCACCCTAAGGACGACCGAAGCTGCTTCTGTGGCCCTAGGGCTGCTTCATCTGCGAGACGGGGAAACCCTGATGGGCCAGAAGGTTGGTGGCACTGACACCGTGTAATGGTGTTTAAGCAAGGACCGGCTCCTAAGATTATCTCTTTCTAGAGATTCAGTGTTTAGTCATATACTTTCAGTAATAACAAAGCCTTCCCATGGGTATAAAGAAAGATAAAATGCCCTTTGCTACTGATATTCTGTGTTTTTAGGTATATTCCTTAATTATGCTTTCATTCTTAATTTTTACTACACCTGTTTCTTTGGAAACATGTTTCTACATTGTGACTGCCAGGGCTATTGAAAGCTTGGAATAAAAATGAGGGAAAAGGGGAGGAAAAAAGCAGATGATCGAGTACGCTGGGGCGTGATGAAGACGCTTCATCATCTGGCAAGGAGAACAGAAAGTCCCCAGGATTTACTAGTCGTGTCCTGACAAAGCCACGTTAGCTCCGCACACACATTACAACGAGGTTTCACGTTAACAACACCTCATTATTTTTACCAACAGTATCACCGAGCGGTTACCTCTATGATCTGCAATGCTCTAAATTATTAAACCCTAACAACAAGTATCGTAGTAAGGGAGCTCAGTTCACATCATCATCTATTATCCTTTGTTTTTTAATCACACAGGTGAAATTCGTTACCCCGCGAAGGGAGCGCACAGAGCTCGCTGCAGCGGCACAAGCCCCAAAGGGAGCTCACTGAACCTGCGTGTGAGCGGGGGATATTTTGGCCTCTGCTCAAGGTGAACTCGGATAATTTGTGGTTCGGGATGGACGGGGTGGACCCACGGGTTCTGCAGCAAGACCTGCACTCTGCCCCTGCGGGCTGCACAGGGTCGGGTGTGCGCTAGCCTGGGAAGAGGCCCCTCTAATGAAATATAGATCCTGGTCCTCTGCTTTGTTTTTGAACCACACTCCCCGTGTTAATTATTAATTAGCACTTAAAAGTAGAGAGAACAGCACTAAGTGGACGCAGTTATATTTAGATCGCAGCTGCCGGTAAGCGGGTTTGCAGTGGGTGTCTGGTTTCATATTCGGCAGGATCAAGGGCTGCTCTGAAGCAGGGCTGGGGGCTGGGGAACCAGGCGGTTCCCACAGTGAAATATTAAAGCGTGAAGCTGCGAAGAGGGAATGTGTGCGGAAAGCAGGCAGAGGAATCCCGCTGCCTCCGGGAGTGATGAGGGGGAGGAGGATTTGTGAACCCTCTTCGGGGAAAAGGGGAAAACGGGAGAAACGAGAACTTCCCATCGCCGGGGGGAGAGGAGCGTCATCGGGAGCAAGAATAGCCAGGGATTCCCTCCCTGGGCTCCGGAGGAGACAGAAGGGGAGGGGAATTCCCTGTCTCCACTGGGAAAGAGCAGAAGGGAAGGGAAGTCCCTTTGCTGCGTTTATGCTCTGAGCTCTAATTAATCTTGAAGGGTTTGCACTTCTATTAATGTCAAAACAATCCCGTAACCTGCTCGCCTTGCACCGCGCGGAGCCTGCGGATTCCGACGGCTCTTGCGAGGGTCAGAGCGTTATTGTCGTGCGGGCAGATGGGGTCTGCAGCTCCCCAACCTGGTCTGCAAGGGGGTCTTGCTTGCTTTAGCTTCAGGCGTTTGGGGTTTTAGTTACAGCTTAAGATTTGTTTTCCTATGATTTAATTGTCACTTCAGCTAAAGGGCAAGCGGCAGAGGTGCCAGCAGAGCAGCAAAAACCACCGGGAGCAACGCAGGGGCTTGCAATCCCTTATAAAGTAAGGATCACGCGAAGCCGGCCGCCCGCGGGATGAAGGTTGCATAAACAAATATTTAACGAGGAAAAACAATGAGGTCTTTGCAGCAATCACACGGAGATCCCAAAATAGATAACGAGGCCGCGTGAAGCACGGCGTTCCCTGGCGCGCTGCCCTCCGTGGGCACGTGCCCGGGACGGCGCGGTGGCCCCGGCCGCGCAGCGCAAGGGGAAGGTTGCAGCCTTAAGGACCGTTTGATGCATATTTCATTGGAAGAAAGGTTGGATTTCTTATCCTGGAGGAACATCAGGCTGTTATTTCTGTTGCCTCTATCTCCTTACTGCGGGTGCTAAGGTGATGCTAATTAATGCTTGGGTGGAAAATCCAGCTGCTGTCAGCACACAGAGCAAGGAACTTGTTTTTGCAGTTTTTATTATTGTGCCCAATTTGGTCTTTAAATGTAGGTGCCACAGGAATTAACTGACGGATTTCCTAATCCTTCAGATGGGAATGCCAAGGATATCACCTTGGAAAAACCTGTCTCTGGAAAAACCCTCTTCTCTGATTCTGCCTTTATCCAACCTTTGTCTCAGAATCTCTTCCTGGGATGAATAAGGAAATGCATAAAAAATAATTCTAAGATGTACCAAAATCTCTCTCCTTTTTCCTGCCGCTACCTATTTTTTAAATCACTTTAAGATGTTGTGGAGAATTTATGAAAACAAAATTGTATTCTTATTGTGTCTGTAACATACTTCAGGAGTTAGATTTTTTTCATTATTTTTATACATGATCCTAGTTGCAGTGACAGACGCTTGTGAATGAAGGTGATCAAAACAAAAGCTCCCTTAGTATACTTTACCACACATAAAAGAAGGAGCTTTCTTGGGGTTCATTAAACATTTATAAGAGCTGCAGCAATTCTCTGAATTAAATTTATTTTCGTGTGTGAAAGTGCCCTTCACAGCTGCAGTTGTAAGAAACTAGTGGCTCACTGAAAAGATCACTTAGACATTTTAAATAAAACTCCTACTCATAAAAAATACAGAATTTGGACTCAAAAAAATACAGCAAACAGCTGCACCAGGGAAATCACTGACACTGGCAAAGGTTCAGGGAAGAAGAGATGGGTAAAAACTTCTAACTTCTGACAAAAAATAATATCAATTCATACTGAATTTAGAGATAAGCACTCAAAAATTCTAAATATCTCTCAAAATACATTTTCTAGGTGGTATAATCATAAATATGATCAGTCAGAATTTGAATTTTGCAATGCAGTGAGGAAAATGTGGGGAACATGGGAGGAATTCCTCTGATCCAATGGCTGCAATAGCTGCTGGAAAGGGGTTTGCAAGGAAGCAGCAGGGCAAGACAGCCTGGACCAAACCTGTTCCTTCCCACCCGTGAGTGCTATTTACAGGCAATTCCCCCGCTGCAGAACGGATGTTAGAATGGAACAAGGGCCATGCAAAATGTGTATTTTACAAGAGAAATGTGATGCTGCCAGTCGCATTAAATATTTGTAATGCATCTAAAGAGCCGGTCGGCCCCTCAGCTTGTCTCTATCCTTGAACTAGGGGAAGATACTGCAGTTCATTTAATGGAGAATCCAGCCTGCCTACCTGCTGTGTGGTTGTAATAAGGGGATTGTGTCCATGAGTGCTGGCAAATAAGTTAAAGTGTTTCATTAACTCTGTAGCCCCTCAGGTTGCTGAATCATATCCTGTGTTGGGAATGTGGACCGTGATCCAAACCAGTGTTATCAAGAGGAGGAGGTAGATGGGTTGGTTCATCAGTGTTAAGGCACTCAAGTCAGGCAAACTTCCTCATGTAACAATACTCAAAGGAGAAGGAAAGCATTGAGGATGTGCTATGTGAGTATCAAAATACATCAGCTCTTTAATGCCTTTGGGTAATTTAATTTATAGTCTGTGCAGTCCCTGTCAGACCCTCCCTGTCCTAGATGAAGTGCTCTAGGAGCTGTCTGCTCAGATCAGCTCTGTTTTGGAGCTGTTTCCTCATTCTGCTTATTTGAATCTCAGTACTTCGAGTAAATTTGAACAGAACGTAAGTAAAAACTTAAATGGGAGTGTGGTAAAGTCTGTGCTGGCTCTATATGGGCATTTCTATTAATGTCAAGGAGAGCACACAAGCAGAAATTGGTGCAAAACAGGCTTGACCAGTTCATCTGCCTGGTGAAGGAGCGCGATACCTGCTCCAGAGAAGAGATCTGCTTCATTAACTGAACAATTAGCCCTGAGACAATCTATACATTGGATTAGTTAAATCACTCTTTGCAGATACAGAAGCTAGTAGCAGGAATAATTTGTGTCTTAGTGCAGTATCAGTCAGGATTAAATGCGTTGTACAATTTAGTCATTAGGCAATATAATTATGCAGCAGCTAAAAAAAGATTTTTCCATAACTGAGCAATATAAAGGAAAGCAGATATGCTTATTTATAACACGAGGAGAGTTTATTGCAGATGCAAATGTGTGCCTATATCTCTACCATTAAGTGTGTGGTAGGACTTCCATGCCATAATCTCGTGAATTGAAACTGGCTGGAATATTTCAGTAGCTTCATCAACACTTTAATTCTCTTCATTGACTTTGTACTTGAGGATTACTATCACAATTTCTTTATATTGCCAAAGAGTAAAAATTAACCAAAATTATTTTAAAAATAATAATGCATGAGAGTGTTTTAGGAGTGCAACTTAAATTTGCCCAATATACAAGTAATTAATCAAGTTGGAAATCAACTGTAATCAATCAGTAAAGACGCTCACATGTCAGAGTTCAGTTGTGTTTGATCAGTGACACTTTACCCTACCAATAAGCAAAAGGGAATACCCAGTTCCAAACAAAAAGATCCCCTTTATTTTTTCTAATTCTAAAAGGAAAAAAGAAACAGCATCAGCATCAGCTCCCCTCATCTTTCTGACTTTTAAAAACCTACCCCGTTTAACCTAATAAAATGTATTAATGTGCATAATAAAACGTACTTAGCCTAAGTCCTAAATCCAGTTAAACTGATGCGCACATCTGGAGCAGCAGATGTGTGTTCTCAAATCGGAACAATGCTGACTGAAATAGGCCCTGCTTTAATATGATTAGATTGGGGCTTATAGCACAGTAGAATATTTTAAAATGCATTCTCTCATTTGCTGTAAGATAATCAGAGCTTTGCAGGCTTTGACTGCAAGTGATAGGAAGAGCATTGGAGCTTTCGCTCAAGAGGCTTAAAAACTTGTGTTCTGGGCTGGTGCTGTGGCGCGAGCCCTCCTGCCTGGATGACTCCAGCCTCCGTGCTGCCTGAGACTAATCCCCTCATCAACCTGGTGATTAGGCTGCGCTCGGGTGCGTTTCCTCACCTAACAAAGTCTGTTATGCAACAATTTTTCCAGGAAATTTAAAAGAAAAAAACAAAGAGATTTGTTCAGGACAGTCATTTCAATCGCAATTATAGTTAACGAGGAAGGAACGAATGAAGCTTCTGCATGGAGACGGTTTATTCCTGTGATCCCCTCGCTGGCAGAAGTCCCCAAACACTTTGCATTAGCCGTGCTCGTGTCTGCAGACCTAGTCAACACGCGCTGAGCAGGACTGGCAGCCAAGCCAAGAGAGCTGCTCAAGAGGGTGACGATGCCCGTGCCCACGTGCATCTCGGAGCCCTGCGGATTGCTCCGTGTTGATTTAATATTATGTTAGAGACTGTCCTTGACACCGAGCCCAGCCGCATTGGCTCCTTCCACCTCTGCGCTGGTACAGGACATTCTGCTGCAAAATGCCTTGTGGAATCTGGTGGGGAATCTTCTGCTAAGGGTTCAATTTCAACAGCCTTAGACATGGCTTTGCATCTTCAGTGTATGCCAAGTACACGGGAGGAGAGGATGGCTCTGATACGGTGTTTTGTTGTCCTGGAAGATTTTCTCTTGACAATTTCAAAAAAAAAAAAAAAATCTGCTTTAGAACAGTGCTTTATGGAATGTTTTTGTTTCAATTTGTTAAATCTGTCTTAGCCCTTCCACTCCCCCCAGCATCCTGGTTGAGAATCGATTCAGACTCGTTTTCCTCTCCAATTTTCAATCACAGATCCACCAAATTTCTAACCTGCTTTCGTGGATGAAAGCCCAGAGCAAATCAAGTGCTCCCCTCCACTAGAGCTTGCCAAGTGCCCTCCTCGCGTGCAGCATGGGTCTGGATGCAAGCAGGTCGTGCGCACGCGGGCCATCTACCCCGGTTCTCCCTCGGTGAGAAAGCGCACGGAGAGGCTTCATCAAGGAACAGGGATGGTTTCAAGATAACAGCTCCGTGTTTATCAGTGTGCGGATTGGGTATCAGCCTCCTTCTGCTGTGCCTGCTCAGCCTGGTTCTGCTTGGGGTGCTTGGCACTCAACTTTGAGTTTAGCCCAGGTTAGGTCTATCTGTGCTGATTACATAGGCTAAGCACTTGGTAATGCTGTGCAAGTCGAGGGTCTTTTGGACCCTTGGAGCAGCGATCAGACAGGAATAACGCGTTAAGGTAGTGTCCAAGGTCAGCTATTGCGGTGAAGCCCTTCTCTGTGGGGCAACTGGATGTTTATTTGGAAAGAGGAAGAGGATCCTGGTTCGGGGTTTATGTTGGTAGCAGACAGCACACTGAGATGATGGTTTTGCAGTTCCTTCACTCATTCTGGTCCTGTATATTCTGAGGTTGTGTTCAAATAAGCCACTACAAAGTCTACGTAAAAATTACATTCCTTGGGTTTTTATTTTCCTTTGGATCCCAGGATGCAGAGCCAAATTATACCTTTATATTTAAGTAGCTTTGGCAGTCATAACAGTCTCTGCAGAATTCCAAATAGTCATCCTTTACCACAAATAGAGCAATTATATTTCAACGGTACCATTATTAGCCATAAACTACAAGTGAGGTCCTAGGGAAATGTATTAGTTACGGCATCCGCATGAATATGCAGCTCTTGAAGGACAGCTGCAGCATTTTAAAAGAAACATTAAATTAAATATTAGTAATACAGTTTCAATAACATGATTAGGAGCTCTTAAGCTTAATGGGTCTGCTCCTTTCTCTGTGAAAGGCCGAAAGAAATTATATTGGCATTATGTTGTAAAAGCAGGATGAATGAGAATGTGGTCCTCTGCATTCTGGTGTCTATTTATGTTCTTGCAGCAACACTACAGATATTTTAAAGAGTAGGTATGTCCTGGGCTTTAAAGTGGGTTCTGTATCATTTAGGCCAACGATTACTTTGCAAAACTTCATTATTTAGGTTGTGAGGATGTGCTGTGTTCCATAAGTCGAAGGATGGTATGTGCATGTCTGTTACTCATGGTGAACTTCTAGGCCAGGAAGGCTTGAGCTCCAGTCCCACCTCAGGACGTGGAAAGAAATCCCAACGCGACACTGCCGTGCGGTGCTGGAAACTGGCACCGCACTGGGTATCCGGGCTCCGGATGAGATGCTAAACTCGTGTTTGTTCCGTTCGTCGTGAGCAGCGGCTGCGTGGAGGCTGTTCCGAGCGATGCTTTTAGAGAAGAACGCACCATAACCCTGTTCTCTGGTCAGCTGTCATCTCCTCCTACGCAGTACTCAAAAATTCCCCTCCAAGCTGTTAGTGAGCACACAGGGGTGCCTTTACACATCTCATAGGTGTGTCCCTATTTTGGGAAGTACTCAGGGATGACTTGAGCATCAGTGTACCAACTCCTGCCCTTCTAACAACATTTGGGCGCCTTTTTTTGTCTTTAAGTCAGAAGAACCCGGTGATCTGGGGCACTGCAGCACCAGGGCTGTCGTCGGCTAAATGGGTACAAGCCCTAACACTGCTGCTGAGTGGAAACACTTGTATTACCGGCCGCTAACTCTGCATAACGCTACGAAGGACAAAGATTCCTGAATTTTCCATCTACTCGTTTTACACAAGTGGAAGATAGGAGAAGTAATTAACATGTATATGGGTCTCAATTAGATTTGGCTTCTGTTGCTGAAGTGCCCGATGCTCCATACAGACTTTGTTTCTTAATCTGCTCTCCACTCGGATTCCACCACTTACTAAAGCATCATATGAAATACTTTTATTCAGTTAAATAATTTAGGACATAATGGACAATTTAGTTTCTAAGGAAGAGTGGGTGTTGATATACAATTTACCTTTTGTTGAAAATTAGTGCACTAAACTTTGTATGTGGCGACGCTATTTTGTTTCAAGTGATGGTTCTCCCAAGTTCTGAAGAAGAGATTCTCCAGAAGAACTTTTCTGCATTTGAGAATTTTCTTTTATGAAATTAAATTAAAATTTTCATTGTATAAATTCTTTCTTCTTCCTCAACTATTTTTGTTTGATCTTTTTTATTGAGAATACCAATATTTTCAAGTGAAAACTCTCTGTGATAGTAGATCACTTTCACCCTAAGTTTTCAGCGGTTTAAAGAAGTTCAGGGTTTTTTTTGGCAGTTTGATCCAAAGGTTTTGGTTTGGTGGGCGCAGCAGCCTTCTCTGAATGTGCTGAATTCCTGCAGAAATGTTTGTTATCCTTTCTGATCTCCACGCAAAAGGGGTGCTGGAGCCTCCAGGAATGGCTGCGCAGACCTGGCAATCCAATGTGGCACTTAACAAAGGGAATAAATAAGATCCCTGGCCCAAATTACAGTATTTCTGCACTGTGTATGTAATAAATCAGACCCTTTGAAGTATCTCATTAGGCAGCCTCAAAAATTGCTGGGTAATTTCTCTCCGGTTATTTTAATCCCATTTTCTAATTGATTACTTTAGTAAAAAGATTAAATCTAAATATAGTGAAACAAAAACACATCAAGAAAGCTTAGCATTCAAGTAATCTGTGTCGAGCATCTTCTCACTGCCATGCTTCACGGTTTATATTTTTACTCTGTTGTAGAAAAAAAATTAATCTGTCATTTTGCTATTCTATAAATAAATATACTTATTCTATAAATAAATATACTTTTATATTCGGGGGGGGGGGAAGAAAAGGAATTTAAAACACTTCCAAAAGGGAGCCTTGACTTTCTCTGCTCTGCTCTCCGCTCTGCCTATCTGAACTCATTTCAGCTGAGGGTGATGAGGGTGTGAAGTCACCTTCCTGCTCCCGTAAGCCTAGATAAAAAGCCAAAAACGGCTCCAACCCAGATTCTGGTGGGTTTGACCCTTCTGATGGAATCGGTGTGCTGGCTCAGGTGTAGGCAGCGTCCTGTGCGCCCATCCTGCCCGCTGGATCCATCGCATCCCAGGTTTGCAGGGCACCTCGTGGCCACGATCACTGCGGTGGGTGCTGGCCACAGCCCACACCAACCCGTCAAGGTTCATTCTGGAGGTGCTGGGGATTCCAACCGCCCCGCAGATCCGCACGGCTCATGGCAAAGGAAATGAAAGCACGAGTCAGGCTTTCTGCTTTCAATACAGCTATTTCCAATCTGCGTATGCAGAAATTCCATGTTTATAGAAATGACTCAGTCGAAGCAAGACATGAAAAGCCACTGGGGTGGAGCCTGAAGAGAAATATTTCTGTTGTTGCTATCCCGCATGTCTGCCAAGGACTAAAATATTTCCTGTAATCTCCAGTCACTACTACACGTGCCTTCTTGTCATGCTCATTATTTTTTCTTACAGCCCTCACGTGCTGTTTGCCTTTTGGCGTGTCCTGTAATGTACAGCTGCTGCAGAGGATCCTTGTTCTTGGAGGGCTCAGATTTTACAAACTTTATTCTGACTTTTGGACTTTTAATGTTGAACCAAGCTCCTTTCTTGTGACTTGTT
>JAWLRI010000130.1:2483944-2500330 GCA_034781795.1 Crypturellus tataupa | reverse complement strand
AAAAGACATGTAAATAACATGTGGCAGCAGGGAAAAACACATTTCTTTCCATATATCTATCAAGATAATAGTGATGGATGACACTGAGTTTAAGCTTTAAAGTTATAGATGATATATCTTTATGACAGAAGAAAAAGTAAAAGAACAGTCATCGTCGTCAAGTCAGATATGTTCTTTAAATTTATGATTTGTGCCAGATTTCCCAAAAAGCTAAGCTCTGCTTGAGACAGTCCAGGCCATTATCATATCCCATATACAACCAAAATTAAAATCCGCACAGACAAAAATATATATATATATATAGAAAAGCTGCCTGTGTGTTGTACTGCCTGGTGATTTTAACGCATTATAGGGTTAAAATTTTGTGCATCTTCATTAAGAAAGAGAGTGTGACCGTGCAGGTGGGCCCAGTGCGTGAGCAGCGACTCCCCAGGTGTGCGCGGCTGATCCACGCGCCGCGTGTGCCCGCACCAGCTGCCGCATTTGTGCTAGCCTGGGAGACAGTGTCCACAGGGAAAAACATTTATACGTGCCTGGGAATCTGCATTTCCCCTGAGATCTTTTCCTCCTCTTCTCTGAGAGCTTTAATAACGTTAAAGCTCAAATGAGCTCTATGCGGGAGCTAACGAGGAACTTCACCGCAAGGCTTTTTCATGCTCTTCCACTTGCTTAAACACACAAACTTCTCAATGGCTCTAAGAGTGTAGCCCCGAGAACCTAAAATTTCTCAAAATAACTTGGCTGCCGCTCATTGAAGCCTAGCACACTTGGCAAAACCAGGAGACATTTCAACTTGGTTCAACCCTGGTAATATTTTTTTTTTTTTACTGCTACTATATATAAAAAAAATAACATTAATAACATTAATAGGCTGCATAAAAATTGGTAACACATCAGAAGAGCATGAACTCAGACCTTCTTTTTCTTTGCTATTTATTTTCTACATAATATGGATAATGCCCATGATAGGTAACAACTAACCTTATCATTCTTTTTTCTTTTTGAAAGTTTTCTTTGAAGTTGCTGCCTAAGCGAGAGTGTTAGATGTGATCCCTGTGCTTTGTTTAGCATCACAGTTATAGCATTTTATTTCTATAAAATATTAGACCCTCTCCACTTGTAGCAGAGATGCGTGAATGTCTCTATACTGCCCTGAACATAGAAGGAAAATTTCCTGCTGACACATCTCAAGACAGAAGGGTTCCCTGCGTGGACTGGTTGTGTTGCTGGTCCTGGGCTAGTGCGGCAGGTCCAGGGCGACACCGCGGCCAGGCTACGGTGTCAGACTATTTGCTGCATTGCACGGGGTGTTTAGACAGGCTTGGTGGAGTCGTCAGTCCTGCCCTCCAAAAGGGCTTATGTTTAGCACTACAGCTCGAAGGGAACATTTCTTTCTCCCTGCCACTAGACCTGGCCAGGCCTGTGGTTGAACTCGCTGCCCAGATCTCTCAAATTTCCTAGTGTGTTCCCTCCATATGGCTTTGGTTCCTGGGCAGTATGAAATTACTTAAATTTTTAATGCCCCCAAGCTATTTTGCACTTATGATTGCTTGCAAAATGGACTTTATAATATATTATAATCTAAAAGGATTGTCTCATTGATTATTTGAAAGTCAATCTATTTAACAGGGTCTCAGAAAAGCATATATCTATCTATCAGACATTTGAATATCAAATATGTAAGTATGAAGTATTTGCAGGTGTTTCAAATGAAAACATGCAACCTTTTCAGTCACTCAAAAAGCTACTCAGAAATGAAGCTAATGTGGTGGGGCAGATGAGTGTGCGTTCCTTTCCCTTTAGGAAAAATCATGAATAATGAGGAAGTAAATAGTTGCTGAAGTTTTGCTAATAACTTGTTGGCCTGTAATAGCTGTTTGTGGTGACTGTTTACAGCATCTGTAATGATTGAATTATATTGTTCTGCAAAATAAACTTCAGAAATGGTGTAGGAAAGTAATCCTGTTGGCTCTGGCGTGAGCCCTGTGTGTTCTCCTTGACGAGAGCAGTCAGCATTTGCAGCCAGCTCTTGTCTGGCAATCCGACTGTGGAAACTTGGCCCATTCGGAAACGGTTTCTGCTTCGCGTTCAGCCTGTATCGTCAGGGTGCATGTCCCATTGACTGCTGCAGGCAGGGGCTTTGCAGCTGAGTTTAAATAAACATAGTAAAAATATAAGAGACCAGTACAGAGATCCTTACAAAACCCTGTTCTGTAATGTGTGTGGTACATATGATTATTAATTGATTCTATGGGCAACCACCTTGGCAATGTAACCCCGGGAACTGCTGCCGTAGACCCCAGGTTACTCTTCTCTGTTGGGACGTGGGTAAGAGACAGCTTCCCATGGGCGGTCAGCGAAGCAGGTTTTATATAGGAACACTTAACGTCACCCTAGGTTGATTAACAATAAAATCACGCATGAAACAAACAATTCTGAAAGTACCAACTCTGCAAGCAGTGAGCAGAAAAATGGTTTTAATAATAAAATGCAAACCATCATCGGTGCTGTTTTAGTCAGTGGAAGTATATTTAATGAAGCTTAAAAAACCTTAAAACAGCAGAGTGGAACTCATCATTAATAATACTCATTTAATGTGCTTTAATTGTCATCCTGGGTTTGTTTAACCATCCTTGTCTATGTATAAAGGATGCAGAGAAAGCAAGAAATGAGCCACAGATGGGAATAGGCTGGTTACCCTGTCCTAACATTCCCAGGCCGGGCAGGTTGCCTTCTGATACAGGGACTCATGAAGTAAATTAGATAGTTCCTCATAACATAACGGAGATCAACTGGCATTTACAGCACGCAGCGCATCAGGAGTGACAGCTGGAAAAGACCTCGTGGCAAACAATTACCTACATGAGATATGGCTGCAGTTTGATCATCTTTGACATACAACGTAAACAGGGTTTCATAAGGCACGTGGAGGCCCATGCAGTTTTATAAATCTTGAAATAATATTGGACATTCAAGCAAGAGGAACTTATAAAAGCAGTATAGAATGCCACTTAGTATAGTAAAAGATGTGGAAAATAGCTACTATGGGCTATTACTTCCTTGTTTTCCTTACTGTTCATTAACGCAAGCCCTGCCCTTTGACCAGAGCAGCTGCTGCAGCGATAGGAGCCGGGAGCTGCGGGAGGACGAGCTCCGGGTTGGAAGGACCCGGTGATCCCCATGGCACGGCTGGGGGTAACAGCAGGGCTATCGGAACAGCGGATCAGAAAGCGGTGACGTCCCTCTCCTCGGGACCCCCTGGATGCCGCCTGGGATGCGGGGTTCAGCTGCGGACCCCCAGGACAACAGGGATTTTGATGAGTCTGAGCCCAACAGAGGCCACCGGCACGGAGAGGGACCTGGTAACAGAGCAGCAACCTTGCAGGAATAAGGAAATTATCAAAAATTGAAAAGGTTGTGACACGGTATAAGGAAAGAAGGAGTAGACAAGGAGGGAGGTTCAGAACTGCAGCAGGTTGCCCAAAGGGACTGTGCAAACTCCGTCCTGGTTGTTTGCAGAGCACCCTGGCCTCTCCCTAAGCAACAACCCAGGATCGCTGCTGCTCTGGGCAGGCGTTTGGACGGGCCCTGAGCTCCCTCCCAGCCTGAATTCTGCTCCGGTTCTGTGAGCGGGTGACGGCGACGAGAGTGATGCAGCGTCTTTGCAAGAGGACAGCCCTGCTGGGCTGCAATGAGAAAACGCTCTCCATTATTTGGAATAGGCGCTGTGCTGAGAAAAGGGTTTCCTAAAGCAAACCCAGCTGAGCGAGCGCTATTTAAAGCTCCCCTATGAAACACGGCATTACAGGGGATACAGATACAGCAGTGCAAGTCTCTAAAACCAAGATACCAACAGAGGGTGAAATCCCAGGGAAGAAAGCTGCATTCTTAACTACATTAATAGAATATCCCCGGTTCTATCAAGTTTAGAGATGACCTAGATGAACCCGAGCAGATACAGGGTATCCTGCAGAAATGTCAGTTTTCCTGCTGCTAAGTTACATAACTCAAATATTCAGGGTTGTGCAGGGAGGACTGCATTATAAATACCTATAAAAGCTGTATCAAGCTGGAGTCTGATGAAATTTGTGTTATTTTTATGGATTGTTTGGAGAGTGGGAGTTGTTCAGCTTGGGGAGGAAATAAGCCTTCATTTGTTATATATGATATATGAAGCAACAAATAAAGACAAATGATATTCAAATAAAATAAAGTTCTGCTATCTTTTAGCATACCCATGTAATTTAAGAATGAATCATAGGCTCTGTATGACTGATTCATGATTCTCCTGAATAAAGAGCTACAACCATCACAAAGTCCAATGTGAGAGCTGCAAACGATGAGAATTTTATTCTGTTTGGGAAAAGTGTGAGCTTAACAGCGACTGCAATTTCTTGAGCAAGCCTCCCCCTTTTTTTTCTTTGTCATATATTTGGCTGTTCTATTTTCTGTATTGAATTTGGAAGCCCTGAAGACTGAGCTTGGCACAGGACGTGTGCGGGGGAAAACATGAACATTCCTTGGTTCTGTCTCTGCATTTTTTAATCCTGTCACAGGGTAGGAAGCAGTTGGGCCCCTCTGTGTTTCAGGTGACCACAGGTACGAGCATTTGGCACTTGCTGCCTCTGATCCTGTTTTGATTTCTCCCAAAACTGACCCGTGCTGCACCAGGGTAGAGGTGCAGCTGCATCCCCTTAGGGTGACTTTCTTCAAGGGGGCAAAACAGCCCTTTGGGACAGCTATGGTATCAAATATCTGCTCTTAAATACTGTTTTAAGAATAATTTTTCAGCACTATTGCCATTAAAAGGATACAAAGTTATTCTCTGCTTTTTTTTTTCATATTCTGTCTGTATTATCCATTTTTTGAACTTGGTCACTCTTGAGTAAATAGGGCAGGGTTCCTTTTTAGCAATCTATAATATATATGTATATAATATAATTTTGGTAATACATATAGTGCTCTTGTTCATGCTAGGAAAGACTGTAGCACAACTGTGGTGTTCTATCCTAGAAAAGAGAGGGAGAGGACAGTGTAGGGATACAGCAGAGAATTAGGCACAGCTCTTCAGGAATAGCCCTTCAGGTCAGAAGACTCAATGTTTTATTTAGCTGTTTAAAAGCTGCTTTAATTTGCTTTTAGCTTAATATTTCCTGTGATTTAATGCATTCAAATTCCTTCAGAAACTGTTGGGAACTCTAGCATGCCCATTTGTGATGGGGCAAAGTAAACCTAGTGGCTCTTGAATCCTTCGAGAGGGAGAATTGCTTTTTCATAATGCATATATTACACAATACATATAATGGAAAATCTATTCATAAATTTACTTTCACATGTAAGGGTTATGTTAGTCATTTCCTTGGAGAGGCTGAATCTCAGTGTAGTCCTAATGCCCCAAATTTTAGTGCCAATAGCCATAAAGTGGGGAAAAATGGGGTTATCTACCTGCTGGGCCACAAGTGATACGTGTGATATATTCTTTAAATTCTTCAGAAAGTAGCAGCATTTTATTCATGACTTTTTATTTACAGGAAAATGATAGGAAACTGTAATGATAAAGTTTTAAGACCAAAATATTACTGAAGAAGCAAACAATTTGCTTCCTGTGAAACAACAGCAAAAGCTCTTGCACATCCTAATGTGGGAGGAATCATGTTTGCAATACAGGCAGCCACACAGAGTATATTTAAATGGCAAATATTTATATTTTGCATATTTTAAGTTCTGCAAAGACTATAATACTGCTGACAACCCTTCTCCAGCGGGATCTGATTCTTTGTAAAGAGGTCGAGAGAACCAGAAACGACTGCAAATAGATCTGCCTGGTCCCTGAGAAAAGCTTTCTCAGCTATGATATTCTGGGTTTTGTGCTTGTTTTTAGAAATAGAATGACATACCTGTCAGCTAGGAAGAAGAGGTGTCTCTGGGCCATATATTTTCCCTCCTTGAACAAACAGTAACAGGGAAGAGAGATGCCACCTGCACGCCGCACCTGGGCTGTAAACATCGCACATCTCGGATCGCTTTGCTGGCAGCTAGAACCGTAGCTACTTCTTAATTATGTTTTAGAGAGTTTAAGGCTTCAGGTTCTGCCTGGGGAGGAGAGGGATTAGCCAGTTTCGGGAGCGAGACCAAGATATGTCCGTACGGCTTTGTGGTTGCCCACAAGCAGTACTCATATTCTTTTGCAAGTTCAAAAAGAAATGGTTTCTTGTAGAATAATCTCCAAAACATTTCTTTGAAACGCCGAATCAAAGCGCTATGGCAGCCTTGTGCTGCTTCGCCTTCTTGCCAAAATCCGTGCTTTCTTGCACCAATTGGTGTAGCCTGGAGAAGCACCGAGGATGCTCCAAACTATGGACCTGTATTGACACTTGAGCCATCTGCTCATAGCAGGTCATGAGCTGCCCCATTAGTCGATAGCAAAGATCCAGACATTGAGCTATAGATGCTTGATTTTGTATTTAAAGGCTAGCAGTTCTTTTAGACAATAAGGTACATTGTCAGTGGTGTAAAAATGGGTTCCAGAAATAGTCTTTTGCAGAAATCTTAATATTTCCCATGGATTTTCATGTTAAATTGATTCTTGGTGTGTTTTATCACACAGAAATGATGTTGGGAACTTACAGTGGAAGAAGGGTCATATTTTAGTTTCAGTATCACTATTAAGCACAATGTGGACTTTAGGTTTTCTTTCTTTTCTATTTGTTAATTGCAGCCATTTCCCAAAGAAGCAGACAGAGCTGTGACAGTGTTTTACCTTAAGCACCATGATAATGGGATTTATGGAATACTGAGATTCATATTCTTTTGCAAGTTCAAAAAGACATGGTTTCTTATAGAATAGCCATAAACATGCAAAATACTAATGAGATTATCCTGCATTTTTTCCAGAGAGGAAGGAACAAAGCAGATTGGCACAAATGAGTTCTGAAAAGAGGAAATTTGCAAGCTATTTTCAGAGACACTTGCACTAATTTCAATGAAAATCAGTAGAGAATGCTTTAAGAAATAAATATTCTCAAAAGGACATAGACTAAAGTCTGAGAACAGCTGGCAATAAGTGCTTTAAAACATGGGTTTTAGGAATGAAGCATATTTACATGATGATTAACTGCTTTTCAAGCAACCTCAGTACAGAAAGAAGGAGAAAAGTAGCATCTATCTGCTCTTGGTCTGAAGGGATCCCTGCCTTCCTGCCCTGTGCAATAACATCAGGGAGCTTTTGTTTCTGTTGTGCATTTCTTACATAATTTACAGTCTTTACGTATAGAAACTAAGACCCAGTTGAATACTAGCTAGAAATGTCTTAATATAGTTGTATTCTCGGTGGTCTGAACACCTGGGTGCCAGGATTCTTAATGCTGACAAAAAAATAAAATTTGCAGTTTACTTCTGTGAAAGCTGAGGGCATATAATATAACACCTATAACTGCAGAGATTGCTGTCTGTCTCCCAGGTCATTAGGAGTGTTTCTGGTAGGAGAAATAAGCAGTTATACTGTAATCCCATATGTCTGCTCTGAAAAGGGCTATATTTCACAAGTTAATGTTGTCAGGAATTGGATTATTTTGGCTTTGTTGTATATCCTAATTTCGTAGTATTTGCTTCTTTGTATTATCTGAATTAGTCAAGAATGTCTTGTTGCCATTGCAGTCTCGTGTGACAAATCAGAGATTTAAGTGAGGTCAGTACACAATGAAGACAAAAACGATTATTAATTATATGATACTAGGGAAGGATGATGATGGAGGAGCAAGACCTTGTCGTAAGCCAGCAGGTGGGATTTCTGGCCTAAACTTTTTATTTCTGTTTATTTTTATTGAAATATTTCAGCAATGAAATGGTTAATAAGCATTTCAACACCATCGTTAGGTTTTGATCATATCACTGTTAACAACAGTTCTGCTGAAATAAACTCTTTTTCTGGATAACATCAGTGTCAGGACAGAGTGCATTATCAGAAGTAGAGCATAATAAGGTCTGTAACTGGAGTGCGGTTAAAGAAATGGCAAAATACAACAGGACCTTCCCTTGCTCTGCTTTTGGTGGTGTTTTTTAGGCTTCATTTTAGTAACCTCTGTGGTGATCCTGGTGAGATTGCACTGTAGATATAGAATTCAGGAAACTGGGAAAAACAGAAATGAAAGGACTATATAGGCTAGGAAGTTGGTAAGGGAGCTTAAAATGGGCTTAAAACTTCTATGGGAACGCTGGAGGTCAAAAAGTCTAGCTTTGTGGCTGGCTATGGCTAGAATTCCAAAGGAATTTCCAAAGGAAATTTTCATTTAACTTCTAAAAGATTATTCAAATACGAGTGCTATTTCCCTTGAAACCAAAACCACATCCTAGACTAAAAATCCAAACTCTGCAATATTTGAGCATCCATCCTGCTCACTTCAGACCTCGCTGCCAAGCTCCCGTTGCTCCCCGTTGGACATCTCCATCCTTAACGGGAAGCTGGGAAGGTTAGGAACCATCTAGGGCGCAGTGGGAAGCTAAATAAGTAGGGAACACTTAAAACAGCTCTGAACCCATGAGCTGCTCCACACCACTAGTCTTTCCTTTGCACTAAACCAGAGAACAGCACCAAAGCCAACACTGACACAATTCAAAGTGCAATATTCAAATATCCTGGAGTTTCTATATTGCCCAACAGGCTACTATTAGAAAGTTTGCTGAGTCTGATTTGATCTCTATCTCTTTTTGATATATTGGACTGTTCATGGAAAGAAGAAAGAACTAATAACATGTATTAGGAATATGGAAGAAGTCCTCTATCAAAATGTAACATTATAATGGATATAGACTAAAGATATAAAGAGTGATTTTGTAGCTATAATAATGGTTGTATTCATTTTTGTTAAAACTAAATATATCTGATCATACCTGTCTGGCCCTAAATGTTGACATAAATAGAATTTTTTTAAGGCAGTTTATTTTTTATGTTTCTTTTATGCTGATAATGCCTCCCATTTGCAGCAATATATGAAAAGGAAAAAATATTTTCTCTAAAAGATCCCTTCTTATTGAAACTAAATTCATCTTAACTTGAGAAAAATATATATATATATATCAGAAAGAGCAAGAATTGAGGAATGTAGTTGAGATTGGCCTGTAAAAAAACCTACTTACTATGTCTGAAAGCTGCTATCACATTATTAAGGCTCATGCGAAATGTGAATAAGAACTAGCCCGCAGGTGTAGGCAGAAGCCGTAGCTGAACGAGGACGGGGTGCAGACGTGCTCTGCTGCAAGCAGAACGGGACAACGGCAAGGACTGAAACCTGAGGTGGAGAACGGCACCTACGGAAAGGAGGGAAGGTCGCCCATGCCGACAGCCGAGCACCTTGGTAACGTTCGGAGAGTTCTTGAGGGATGCTTGGGGAAACTCACATTGAAAGGGTTTTGGTAAATGGGTTAACCTTGCTTTATCAAAATGCAATCAGAAAGGATTCTTGGAGTAAGAAATGCTGCCACAGCAAGGTGTTCTTAACAGTGTTATATGGCTCTTGCTTCATGTCCCGTCTCTCTTGAGCTCGGGTTAGGGTCCTGAGCCTACAGGACGTGTTAGGGTTAGTCTGGAGGAGCTCAGTGAACACGCACGGGTCTGCAGTGGCTCTTCTAACTGATGAAGGCAAACGGGTGCTAAGACAACTGCTTTGTGCGCTTTGTCAACAGCCTGCAAATGTTGCTACTGATCCTATCCTTACTCAAGCCTCTAGCCTTCTGCAATACTTCTCATCCCTAGATTATCTCCTGTTTATTGGATAAGATTAAGTGATCTCCCTTCCTTCTAACAACCATGCTGCATAGCCTAATGGCTTAGAGATAGTTTAAGGTGTCTACAAAAACACACAGGAGAAAGCAAAAAGTATTCAGTGTGTTGCAATCCCTGCTGATTATCATCTACCCATTCTCAATCCATAAATAATTATACTTATGTCAAAAGCTTTACAGCTTTACCACCTCAAGCAATATTTTACAGCTGTCAAGAATGATTTACGCAATAATGACTTAAACTGCAAAATAGAGTCCTCAAAGGAAGATCTGTCAAACATTTTCACCACAAATAACTTTATTAGAATAAGAATTGATATTTGGTATAAACAACATCTTCCCTTCAACTATCTCTAATATAGATCATAGCGCTATGTAACTTGTGGAAAGGAAGTTGTGGAATAGGGACGAGCTTACTGTACGGTTACTTGGAGATCAGAGCAGAGCTTTGGACTTAAGATGTTAATGCCCAACAGGCAAGATTTAAAAAAAATCTGTCTCATAATAATAGATCTTGTTATTTGCATATGTTTGTTTCTATTTTAAGGAAGTATATTAGGAGAAAGAAAAGGAATTTACTGAGTCTTTAATCCTCCGAGTAGTCCTGTTGGCTTTTACGGGGCTTGCTGAGGTGTTGCACTTTGTAAGGCTGGCGTCTGTCTGTTGCCATTGCCCTTTTCTCAGTAGCCATTAGCTCTTGTGATGACTACGTTATTGCCTGCCGTGGAGCTACTGCACCAGGGCAGAGGCTTAATCTTTGCCTGTGTAATGCGGAATGTGTAAATACTCCGGTTAAGTGAGTGCAGGGGAAGTAACAGGAAATGTAGGCTGTGTTAGCAGTGTTATTCCGATAGGAATGGTGCATGAGGAGCTAGTAAGCTGCAGCTGTTAAACATGTGTGAACACGAGGGGTTGGTGGCGCTGGGATGTGGCCAGCTGCCTGGGGAAGATGCTGGCATTGCACCCCTGCCATTGACACAAGCACACGGAGCCACACGGAGCCACACGGAGCCACCTCTCCTCTGCACCCTCATGGGCTGTGCAGCGAAACGGGGACCGTGCCCAACCGAGGCGGCACATTTGAAAACCAGGAGCTGTGGAGTTTGAGATCTCCTTTGGCCACGGTACCTTCTGGTGGCTGGTTTTGAAGCAGTGCAGCCCCAAAAGCTGCCCTTTCCTGAGAGTCACCCTGCTACACCCCACGCTACCCCCTTCTCTGCAAACGTGTGATCCGGCCTAAAAATTACACCAGTGAACGGCAGCGCTCAACCTTGCATCTTCGAGATGTTTAAGCTGAAAATCATGCAGTTTATTCAGCTAGAGTAGAATATAGATGAACCGAGAAAAGCAGAATCCCAACTCCCGGTATATGTGTGGTGTCTTTTTTCTAGTGTAAGAACTTCTTTCAAGCTGAACTTTAAAGCTGTGACATTTTGAAACTACGAGAGGGGTGATATTTAGTAGTAAAAAAGGAAAAGCTTTAGCTCCACAGTGACTGCTATCTGCATTGCTGGATGTCTGCAGTCAGATTACCTTCATAAGTGAAGGAGCGTGTGATCCCACTGACATTTGCTTTAATTTAAAATACTAAAATAATTTCTAATCTAATCAGCGGCTTATGTAGAGTAAATGATAGGATGGTATGAGATAAGCTTTTATTTGCAATTCACTGGGCATTTATTCAGGACTGTGTAACGTGGTCTTCAGAACCCCCTGTCCATGGAAGCTGCAGGCCATGAGCTGCCTTCCCCCTTCGTGTGCTTAAGCATCCTCTACTCTGATACTTATATATTACAGTTCTATAGCAGGTGGCTGTGAATGTTTGTACATTATGTCAGATCGAACTTTCAAGCAGTTGGTACCTCACTAGGTATCCATTTGTGTTACTGGTATAGAAAACACTATATATCTAACTGCTCTGGTATTAACTTAAAAGTACATTCATATTCACCCACAACACACAATGCAAAATCATGCAATTAATCAGGCACTAAACTCGCAATGTTTTAGAAAATTGACTAAATTCATCCTGTTTCAGGACCTATTTCAAGTCCTAGTTAGCTGTCACTACTTCACCACCTTGCATGTAGTCCAAACAAAGTATGTTCATAAAGCTTAGACAAAAAGTATAGCTCTTCAGTAGTTTAAAATAACATGTTAACTAAAGTTAAATAAATCCACCATACATGAAGTTCCATTTTATAACAACACACACGCACAAAAGCTTTAGGACTTTGTCCTATTTTGAGGAAACCTGAACAATATGTGGAACAAAACAAATAAGTTTGCAAGCACAATAAATTATCAAGCTGTCAGTTAGAGTTTTGGGTATCAGAACTATCTTGCATTTTGGCAAATTTTTGCATCACAACAGTGTCTTGAAGTTTTATATCATATTTAATTTCAAAATATTACTTCTCTGTATGTGCATAGTGGCACATATAGTGTATACTGACACTTCGTTCAGTCATTCTGACATTTTGACTCATCAAATTTATTTGTTTAGAAATGCTGTCTGTAGCTTTTGAAATTCCTTAACCTTTAGAGATATAGTCATAGAGATATAGTCGTAATATAGTCATGTTACTCATTTTAACATATTCACCCTTTAATCTAAGCTAACTATAATCAAGGAAGTGAAATTATTGCAAACCTGTATGCAGAGGATTGCTTACACTGAATAATCTATAACTGTCATTTCAAAATTCAAAATTATTTACAAAAACTATGGTTTTAGTGAACAGTTTTGCTTTGATGTTATGTAACTGATCATGGCATGGTACACATCGGAATTCAGCATCTTTGCAATACCCATATTTACAGTAGCTGACACATAAGCAGCGCTTTGGTTAAGCACCTTCCCCACCTCCCAGGGTCTTGGGAGATGGAAGCACTTCTGAGTGACCGGATCCCCAAACAGTGCTCCAGGCTGCTGGCTGCTACAGTTAGGAACAACCTTCCCCTTTTGTGATATTATTTTTAACAAATGTCAAGTTAACACAAACACGGGCTAGATGTGCACAAGACAGTGTCACCTCCCCTGAGAAATCTACAATCCAGGCACAGCTACAACAACAGATCCCGACCAAAATCTGATCCGGACCACCAGAACAGATCTAAGAAATAACGACTTTAATAGGCATATATTCTCTAAAGTGAATACGCTCAAATACTGGCAGTGTGGGCAGAATAGCTGGTGTGAGTTCTATCTGAATTATAACAGCCTAAGCTAAAAATAATATTACTTAAGTGTTTCTGAGATAACAGAATAACTAAGAACAGGATTTAACTCTGTGACTTTAAAATGCGAGAGCATCCACTGCATGTGATTCTAAAACTGATGCAAACAATGCACTGGCACTTGTCCAGAACTAATTTAAGCTCAGCATTTGAATATGAATTTCCTTTTGCTTCTCCCTTGGGTGCACACACAGCAAGTGATAGAATAAGGTACGCTGTCCTTATTCATTACTTTGTTTGAAAGACAGTCCTGCAAATAACACTGGGTAATCAAGAAAAATAAACTGCCTACATATAACTGGAAAGTGTCATAATTAGGTTTCATGCTTACGCATTTGCTAAATCTGCAAATACAGACATTTATTCATTTTATGTTCTCAGCAGACAAAAAGTATCAGCACAGCAGATTACTTATATCAGTAATAGCGTTAATGGATTACATTAAGTCTTCACTGGAAAAAAAAATGGGAAAGCTCTTGATAGTTTAACCCTTTAATTTGTATTGTGATTTGTACATAATTCTAGGACAACTCCTTGACTTAAATGTAGTGGCACCAACTTTACAATATCTTGTCTCTGAAAAAGACTTGTCTCTCTTTATAGACTAATACTTTAAGGTTTATTTTATCAGGCCAGATTTTATTACTTTTAAATCAGTAAAATATTGCATTTAAATCGTGTTACTGTTCCATTTGTGCGAGGCTAGCAGAGTCCTCTGAAATCTGACTTCTACCTTCTTGAGATGGAAGAGCTCATAAAAATTACCATCCGCAGGGAGCTCCCTTTACGCTATCTTTTATTTTTCATGGTTGGGGGCCTGTTTACCCCTGGTTTATCCCAGCTGAGCTGAGAGGAGGACCTTGCTTCAACAGTTGCAGGTCCAGCACTAACTTCAATTGCTTGTGACACTGAACGGTGCCTCCAGAGCTGCCCTCCATGCCCCTACCCCGGACTTAGGGAATTTTCAACACTTCCAGCTAAGGGTCCACTCAACATTCTCAACCACTTCTACAGCAAACTGCTCAACCAAACAAAAAAAAATGGAAAATAAAAGGCACTTTACCATTTTTGTGATAGTAGGTGACTTCCACTTTCCTCTCCTCCGACCCCAGCAGCGCCTGAGCGATCTGGGCAATGTGGTGTCTCTTGGTCTCTGGTCCATGAAGGAAATCGCAGGTGCAAGGTTTCTGCATGACATCTGGCCTGGAGAACCCAGTCATCTCGCAGAAGCCGTCATTGCAGTAGATGATAGCACAGTTCTGCACTCTAGCATTAGCGATGATGAATTTTTTATCTGCAATAAAAGAAAGTGATGCATTTTTTAGTACTCTTTCAACATTTCATAAAACATCAATTGCATGGATGGATGCTAAACAACTACTTTTTTTTTATTTCACTGGGATGCCTGAAATGTAGAGATTTTCAGTTATTTAATGTAGTTAATTTGATCCCCAGCTTTTAAAGAAACTTCAGTAAAGTTAGACTACATTAAAGATGAAGCTTGATTGTCTTTTAAGGAAATAAAAGTTTGGAGTCAGATTGTTTTGCAGACAGACTTGCACAACGTGTTTTTATCTTTCTTTTTGGCTTTAAAGAGACCCACTGAGGACCTCCACCCTGTGAAAAGTGTGTGAAACTCCAGGAAATTCCTTTGGGAATTTAGTGGACTCTATTTTGGGGGACAGAAAAGATGGTTTCCATCAGGTAAAGGGCTTGCCACGATCAGGCCCAGCCAGCGGCCTTTTTAAACTGGTTATAGGCAGTATTTTAACAAAACTACTTTGAAAATGCAAGATAAAGTAGATAAACTGTCTCTTCTATGGTTGTTTTAGAAGTTACTTTTATGAAACACACATTCTTTAATATATAAAAAAGAACTTGCACCAAAATTGGGTTGTGGTGCTGGAAGCCCTTCTGATATTGCACTGAAGTCCTGTGCCTTAGTTGAGGATCCTTTCCCAGCCCTCACCTAGCGAGAACGTGCACAGAAGTTGTCTTTAATTCTTGTTTTGTTCACACTACAACAGAGCAGCAATTCTAAATAGGAATATGCAGCTTTGGTGCATTTCTTGTTAGTAATGAACCAGTCTGCGTGCCTTATTTACACGAGTAGATGCCTTGACCTCAGCCAGTCTTTGCCACATTAATAAAAGATTTTTTATGTGGTATCAGCAGTAGAAGCATTCAAAATTTTAAGGATACCATCTTTGAACATAATAAAATATTTGGAGGGAAAGATATAGATTTTATCCTCACTTTTTTCTGCTGTCTTTCAATCATGCTTAATTTTCACTGTCGCTTGGTAATTTGCTAGATATTGCTTTATCCTCTTCAACTACAAACACTTCCACGTGTAAAGTATTAAATAGGTAGCAACACTGACCGAGCGCTTAGATAAATAAGGACTACAAATACAGCCTTTATTCTGAAATAATCTAAATAATAAATTTGTAGCAGATGCTTCTATAAGAGGGTAGAGCAAGTAAATAAACTGGAGTTGGCTGCGAGTCTCCAGTGGACTGATCCTAAATATATGCTAAGCATTGAAATAAGTGCACAGATACCAGAACTGCTCCTTCTACACCAAATTAAGCATCAAGTTTTCCTTTCTATTGTTAACAGTGAGACCAAGGCCTGGCCAAGGAAAACCCTCCGACAGGTAGTAACTGCTGCATCGGCGAAGATGCATTTGCACCGGTTTGATAGATATTTTCGGCTTCCATAAGCAAAGCAAAACCATTTGACGGCTGTTTTACATCGCAGTCATGACAACAAGGTAAGGGTACACTTTCCCTTTAATAAGCCCCCTGCGTATGATCCGTCTCCTCTAAATCAAAGTCCTTTATTTCAAAAGGACGGTGATAACCGCGGGCACAGCGGCAGCAGCAGCAGACGTAGCCGGTTTGCTCGGACACCGCGCGGGCCGCGGCGCTGCGTGCTCCGCTCCGGAGCCGTAACTTGTGCAGCCGCACGACATGGATACGGCCAAGACAAAACTACCCCTCGAAGGGGGAAAAAACAGCAACGATAATTCAAGACCATAATTGTATTGTAGAGGAGAAGCAATTCCAGCCCTGCCCGGGATCACCTCTCCCTTCTGGGGGTTTCTGTGCAGCCTGCAAAGTTAGAATAGCCCAGAGTTGCTGTCCATTCAGCCCCAAGCGAACCCGAGCTGCTGCAGCGAAACAACTTACTCTGCCCCTCGAATTTCCGAATGATGGTGCCCAGGAAGGTGTTCTGCGGCGCCACATGCCCCCTGCGCACGGGCATGTTGGCGGGGTGGCTGCGCTCTCCGCGGCGGTGGCGGCTCGGCTGTGCGCGGGGCTACCCCGCGCGGCGCGGCATGGTTCCGCGCGGCGCCATCAG
>JAWLRI010000130.1:2466253-2483434 GCA_034781795.1 Crypturellus tataupa | reverse complement strand
GCGGGAGCGGCCCTCGTCGCGCTCCGGCACTCGGCGCAGCGCGGGGCGGGGGGCAGGGGGCGCCGCCGCCGCCTCACGGCTGCTCCCGCCGCACGAACAGGTGGCCCCGTGTTCCCGCTTCCCGTGTTCCCGCTTCCCGTGTTCCCGATTCCCAATTCCCGTATTCCCGATTCCCGTATCCCGTATTCCCGTATCCCAGGCCGCGCTCAGGTGCGGCCTTTGTGTCCCGGCACCGCGTGTGCCCGTCCCTATGGAGCGGCGCGGGGGGCCGGGCCGGGCGGTTAACTCCAGCTCATCCCAGGGACCAGCCCCTGTTCACACGAGTGACACCTGGACACGGCATTTCCGTACGTGCAGGTGCGTTTAGAGCACGGTATCCCGGTTGGCTGTGTGCTAATAATTAGGTATCTTCAGCTGCATCGAGTGACGTGACATCAGGTGTGTGAGCAGGCTGAGGAGGTGGCTGGTGCTCACCGAAAGACCCAAATGTTCTAATCTCTGTGCTCAGGTGTGTGAAACAAGAGGTTACCAGCCATTCTGTCTGGAAAAGTAAAATCCTGTGGATCTCTGGCTACGCCAGGGAGTAAAATTCTGGCTGCATCTTGACTCCCTTTAAGGTGCTCTGTGTAGCTAAGTCTTTGTGCCCTTTTCTTGACCAAGAAAGGTCCATGTTGCCTTCAATGCGGGTTCTAGTTCGCACAGACAGCACCAGAACTCAACGTAGGGTTGTTGAGAGCCTGGGGAAAGACAATAAAATGTTATTTGAACGCTCTGCACAATGCCTTGGGTCTAGTCAAGCCTTCATTGCTCAGCGTGATCTCACTCGGACTTCTACATAAATAACCGGCGCTTTGGTGTTTCTGCGATAGCGGTAGAAATGATCGCACGAGGACTGTGATCTGTTTGTTTTTAGCAGTCAGACAGGTAGCAACAAGCTGCGACTGAGGAACCTACAGCTCAGGGGCGTCCAGAGGCCACAGTGTTGGGCGCCTAGATACTGGCTTAGGAAAAATAGTAATAATGTTCTTGAGGGCTCCAATAGCTCTCAAAGCTGCGTCTTTTCACTGTAAATGTGAGAGGCCCTGAAGGAGCAGGGTCCAGGACTCAGTGAGTTCTTTCCTGTTCCATCTCCACATACTTGGCAGGAGCATTGAGGAACAGGGCAGATTCTTGAACATCATCATACTCTCCTGATGGTGACTGGGTGCTTGATGCAGTTGTATTATGTGAGGATAAACAGAGCTAAAATTCTTTATTTTTTGGTTGTTTTAGAATCCGGGCAAAATAACTTGGGTCAAAAAAGTGCTGCTCTAAGTAGGCAAGATCTGAGATGTGCTTTTTGGCAGGGAGAGACCTCACCGGAATGACTGGGGGTAATAACTACACGAGCAATAGGTGGCATCAGAAAACCTCTCATTACAGCCATTTACACGCTTGCCCTCTTGCAGACACTGCGTTGCTCCTGAGTGCTTAATGTTAGCTCCACTTCCCACTTTATAATTCTCTGTAATAAGCCAGTAGTAAGAGAAGTGGGAGAGGAAATTATGTTAAAACTGGACATTTTACCGTGAACACCAGGAAAGTAATGAAAGAATTTCCATTTGAATGGGAACAGTATGTGCACCAGGTACAAAGTTTGAGTTCACAACAAACCTGCCTCTCCAGCGTGGTGAACATCAACACTGGGAAGATCATAGAATCCCAGAATCCCAGAATGGTTGAGGCTGGAGGGGACCTCCAGAGACCATCTAGTCCAACCCTCTGCACACGCAGGGTCACCTAGAGCATGTGGCACAGGGCTGCATCCAAGCGGGTTTGAAGGTCTCCAGGGAAGGAGACTCCACAGCCTCTCTGGGCAGCCTGTGCCAGTGCTCTGGCACCCTCACTGGCAGGAATTTTTTCCTTAAGTTCCTGGGGAACTTTTGGTGCTTCAGTTTGTGGCTGTTTCCTCTAGTTCTGTTAGTGGCCACCACTGAAAAGAGGCCGCCCCATCCTCCTCACTGCCTCCCTTGAGGTACTTGTACACACTGACCCTTCTCAGCCTTCTCCTCTCCAGGCTGAACACAGTTGTAGATTTTCTAGCCCTGCTGGAGACCAGAATATCCAGGGCTGTTTCTGCTGCGCTAAAATCCTTGTGGTGCCACCGCCTGCTGACCCACTGTCCCCTCAGCACTGCCTACCATGGCAGCACTCGCGGTCACCGTCCCCACGGGCAAACACCAGCGCGTTGCAGGTCACAGCAGGGTTGTGCCCATGCACAACCGGCCTGCGCCCAAGGAGAGCAGCTAATTCTAAACAAAACTTCAATGTTTTCAGCGTCATTTTAACTACTTCTCGGGGAAGCATCATTAAGACAATGTAGAGGAACATATGCCTGGAGATATGTTATTTATCTATTGCAATATTTATCATTTAGCAGTTAAACCTGTTGTTTTTAAGAAAAGATGAGTTGAGTAAAGATAACTCTGGGAAAATAGCTCCAATTATATTTTCCAACAGATATTTGGTGAAAATTATAAAAGGTCAGTCAGTTTTACTCCAACATCATTTTATGTGTTGATACTTTGAGGGATTCCCCAAGAAAACTGTCTGTTCTTTTCCAGCTTAACTGATCCCTAGTGTATGTTGTTGGAAGTCTTTATTTTTTCTCTCTTCTCTCTCTGTCCTGTTTGGGGATTGTCCTGGTTCTACAGCTTGGCCCCCTTAGCTTGGAGTTTACTGATGCCATTCTGTTCAAATGAACATTTTGTGTACTGCAGCCGTATGATGTTAAGTCTTGATATTTCCTGGGTTTTGGGTATCATTTTGCTTGTGTGTGTGTTTGTTCCTGCTAGCAAAGGCTATATGTTACTTTTAGCCTGTGTGCCACATGTACCCTGTCATTTATTCATCCCTCTATGCCTACAGTCTTAAATAAGGATTGGAGAATCTTATGGGGCCATTACATGAAATATTGAAGCTTTATTTTGAACTCCATTTTGTGCTAGTGTGTCCTTTGTGATTCCTTGACAGATTTATGTCTATTAATCAACACCTTTGGAGGACTTTTTTTTCCCTCTTTCTTTTCTTTGCCCTCCCTCTTTTATTTTTTTCTCCTTTTTTTCATATTCTCTTTCTGAAGTTTTGAGTTACAACCCTAGATTCTTGCCTTAATCGCTCACAGTGCTGATGAACATAAATGAGGTTATGACCGGCTGGCCTTTAGGCACAAGCAGAGTGTGCAGTCGCCTGGGACAACAGGCTGCCAAGTCATCTCTGTTGGAGAAGGCAGGAATCCCCTGCTTTGACATCGTGAGCATCAGACAGCAGCTCTGCCCGGTGCTGCCGGGGATGCTCCCGGTGTTGGGGTGGTGTCTCCAAGGCTGGGACCCAGCAGTGGCTGTTGTTGCTTTCCTGAAACTTCCCAACCAGTAACTTTGTCCTCTAAAAGCTCTTCCCTAACCTCCTAAGCCTTGCTCTCATCTCCCCGCTTTCCTTCAGCACCCCGCAAGTCATCCAGGAATGGAGGGCACAGGGAGGAAGAGGAGGAGGGAGGATGAAGAGGGCTGAGGTGGTAGTACTATGGGGAGGGCAGACCAAGCTCTGGTTAGGGTGACCCTGCGGTGGGGGTGCTCCTTCCCCACTCAGCCTGACTTCGCACACGTAGCCCTGCTCAGGTGTTAACAACCTCATCATCTCATCCTGCTGGCTGCCTCCCCGACTTCTGCCCTCACTTGGACATTAACCATCACTCACAGTCCTGATGGCCCCATCCTGATGGGGAGATAAGGCGAATTGTGTGTACACCAGCCAACAGTCACTTCTGAAGTGAAAGAACGACTATGAGTCAATCATCTTATTCCATAAACAAGGGGACAACCCAGAGGCCATTGAGCTCTCCTTGCATGGCATGGGCTGCGTGCAGGGATCTCCCCTTGAGCAGGGACACCTCTCAAGGAGACTCCTCGAGGTTAAGAGATCCTTGCCAGACGCTAACAGACTGATGGTGACTCATCACCATCAAAAAGAGCTCTCTCTTTGAACCTAAACTTAAACTTTACTGACGTAACTGTGCACAAGATCCCTTAGTCATAAACCATTGACCGGGTCTTGGACCAGGGTTGGATCCAGCTGCACCCAGACTCCTTTCAGAGGGAACTGGAAAGCAAGGGGGTCCAATCCAAACCCGTGACTCAGTGGGAGGGTCTCCTTGATAATTCTGTGTATTATCTTGAACACCTGCAGTAATAAGTGACCTTGCCGTAGAGTCTCATGAACTCTTGTCCATATCAGTAAAACCGATTCCTGTTTCTTCCACACAAGGGAAGTGCACGGTGTCACTGACCTCCAGCACCGCTCGTTCCTTGGCAGACCATAACCGAGGACAGAAACACTTCCAGAGAGGGAAGGCAGAGGCCACAGTCCCCTTGCCCTTCTTGGTGCCTGTCCTCACCCGTTTTCCTATGAGCTTTACTGACCTGACTTCTCTGCTCCCCCTTTAGCCCCCTTGAAGCTTCCTGAAACCTTTTGAACCTTCCCGCCTCCCAGAATCTCCTCTAGTTTCTCTCTGCTCCCTTTGTTTGAGGAGGAACTCCCTGTGTCCCTGGCAGTCCCCTGCCCACAGCCTCCTCAGCCATCCCATCCCATCCTACGGCCACAGAGCCCAACAGCAGCCCATGCAGCAGAACGGGAATGCTGTGTTATTGGTGTTACAAAATCCACCTGGAATTAGGTCTGATTATGTTGATTTTGTGATTTACTTCTGCTGCTCTCTGGAAAAAATAAACAAACAAGAAACCCCCAAACAAGCAAACAAAAACCCTCCTCTTTCTGGCAAGACCTCTGCTGCCAGCGAGGCTGCACAGATGCAGTTTAGGGCTGTATTTGGCCTCAAGGTTTACTTCTGCATTGTGTCCACATATGGGTCCTGTTAGCATTCATGTCTTCAGATAATTTAATGGCAGAAAGGAGATCACATTTTTAGCATCGCAAAGGGACAAGAGAAGTGTCCACCCCAAATTATTCCTTAAAGTAAAGTAAAAGTAATTACAAGTTTCTAGTTAATTTTATAGTTAGTAGAATCCCTCCATAGCCACAAAACATTTTTACACTCATTTTGTATTTTGTTTAAATGTTTAATATATTTTACATGTAATTCTCTCTGAGGGACTGTAATTTGATGACAGGAATATGAATTATAAATGAAAAAATGCAGTATTTTTGTGAGCTCAGTCTTCTAGACTGATAAAGGTGACATTGCATGGCAAGAAAGTAAGATATTGGATAATTTACTTTTCCTGGAAGCATTCACAAACAGTAAAGTTTGTTATTCTACAGTATGCGCTTCTCATTACATTCAGTGCTGGAAGGCCTAAGGATTTCAAACCTCATGGCTTGGGATCATTGTGGAGGTGGTGTGTACAGGTCATGAAAACAGAATTACAAAAAGCGTGAATATATCCATCTGCTCCATGTCCTGCCAGTGCATTGTTCCCTTCAGTATATCTTCATCTGTATTATTCATTTAGGATTTAAATTATTCAAGCAACGAGGCTTCCACTTCTCCCTCCGAGAGACCCTCTCAGTCTCTTCCTGTCTCACCAGAGTTTCACTCGCTCCTATGAAGCAACAGTTTTGGGGGGAGCTCTCGCTTTGGGGATTACATTATAGAGACACTCACCTTGTTGGTTTAGTTTGTTGGCCGGTGATGGGGCCTCACGTTACTCCTTGCTGACCCCGTCTGGCCAATTAAGAGTGACAGAAGTGACCCCAGCGTGGGCTGAGTCTCTCCAAGATTTTCCATCTCCATTGCCATGCGGTATCTGTCATCCTGGCAGCTCTCATTCCTGAAAGAATGCTGATAATAACCAGGCAAGCCATAAATTACTCTTTTATTAGTTCCTTTTCCATTATTCTCCTTACCCAGTGTATAGAGGAGTTTTAATGGCATGCAGAAAACAGTGCTCTGCTCCATATATTTGTGAGTAATTATTCTGTACCAAGGGAAATGTAATTGAAGATAAATACATGCATTCTCTTTAATCTGTCTTCCATCCTGATGGAAATTCAAGGGAGGTATTTTAGAATAATAGTTCACATAAGAAAAACAATTATATGTGATTTATTTTACCATAGAACTAGATTTTGTATTTTAAATTCAGTTTCTTTGGAAATGAATACCTAATAAATACGGAGTGAACCAGAAAAAGCACCTTCAGTTCTGATCTGTGTACATTACCTGCTAAAATATGAAAAGAGTAAATTACCGTCTGTAAGTTATTCATTGGTCTGAGTCAAATCATCCGCCTATTTCTAAAATGTCTTCTCTTTGTATGCGGCTTCTCACTGTATTTGAACACGAAGTGGCAGGACTGCCATCTGCCAGGTGACATTCATGCCGTTTCCTAGCTTCTCCCTTGAATAAACTGCAGTTTCAATTTCTTTTTCTACGTCTGCTCGCTCTGCATATATTAATGACAGTCGGAAAACACCTTGTCTTTGGAACAGACGATTTATGGGGATTTCTGGCTCCCATCCTATTGCCAGTGTGAGGTGCAGCAGCAGCAGAACCCACTGGATTTGCCTAGTAGGTTAGTCCAAACCAGCATCGTCGGAACGTGCAGCTCCAGCACATTCTGGGCAAACCAAAATCATTTGCATGGAAAATTTCACCCTGTTGCTTTTTCAAGGCAATATAAAGTAAAAAAATTGCAATACCCAAATGTTTCACAGAATAGAATAACTCTTTCTCACCAGTTCTACAAACACGATGCCATGGGGTTTACTTCGGGGAGGTCAAGGGATCAAGCATTTCTACTTTTTTGCTGTTTTCCTAGGATTTGGCCATGGCGGCAGAATTCCTGAGCTGCGGAGTCTCCCTGTGCTGACGGCGTGGCCAACGGGACAGATCCAGATCCAGAGCTCCCGTCTGCAAGCAGCTCCGGGAGAGGAGCACGGTGGCTGCTCTGCGGGAGCCTGGTCCACAGCAGGGTTTTCCTGAGACCCATCAAGTGGGGAGGTTTCTTACCCATCTCCTTCGGCCAATGTCAGGTTTGACGTTTTCAGTCTGTAATCAAATATACAGGTCTTTCTAACACAGGGCCCTTTAAAATCAATAAAATGGAGCTCTGAAACCTAAAAATGGGCTCACTTGAACCCTGCTGTCCTGATAGCACAAAGTCTTAGAGAAGATTTTCATTTTAACAGATGAAAACACACTTGGCCCTGCTCCCTTCCCCTGGGCCATTGCGTTATAATTTTGGGTACACTTCACTTCCATTCCCGCCTTTGTCCCATATTTCCCATCAGTTCAGGTTTCTTTCTTCCCTGCCTGTCTCTTACCTATTGACTATAGTTATTTGTGCATTTCAGCCTCGGGGGCAGAGGCAGAACTAGAACATATATAAAGGGGCCAGAGACACATATAAATGGACCCAAAAGTATCTGTGTTCTGTGAAGAAGGGAGACAGTTCTGTAATCCAGGGTCAAAGAGTACAAGAGAAGAGAGAGAAACTATAACTTGTGGAAGGCTTCAGTAGGCAGATATAAATGTAAATTCAAATAGTTTCAATGAGAAATAAGAATTAAGTTCCACCAAGTCTAACTGTAGTTTCCTATGTTTAGTGCAACTTGCTTAAATGTTTCCTGGGAGGCTGGTTTCTCCTGCTCTTGAGAAAGGCGGTCATAGATCCCTGAAGACCTCTCAGGTCTCTACCAGAGAGCAGCGAAAATGGCAATTGCAGTTCAGATATTTTAGAGATGGTGTCTCAGAGCTCAACATAGTAAATAAATCCCTGTTTCACTCCGAAGTAGAAGAAAATAGTACGAGTGTTCAGTGCCACTGGTTCCATGCTGGTGTGATAAAGGTATTTTTCTTTTCTTTTGCTCAATATCTGAGTAGCAGGACATTGTGTTCCTATGTTATTCAGAAAGCCCAGACAAGCCCAGGGTATGCTATATCATTTTTAGTGTTCTGTGCCTTCGTTGCTCTTTCTGCATTCTGCTAACATATTTTACACAGTCATTTGATCTAAATAAGGTAACTGCAGTTTCTACACTGAACTCAATTAGTCATTAACAATTTTATTATTAGCATATTCCAACACTCAGTTTTGTAGGCCAAGTCTTCTCCACCTGGTATGTATATTTTCTCTCTACAACTGTATTTTTCCACATTTAATTTTCCAGTATTATTCCTACAGTAATAAGTAATTTTACAGGGTCCACGATCATATAGAATAGTTATTTCTGACACTGTACTTATCTGTGCTGCTGTTCACATTGCTGTCAACAATAATTTGCAATATCCAGGTCACATATTTCTTTTTCAATATTTCCACTCTTCTTTCATCATGTTATAGCATGAGGTCCTGGCCAATTACATTACAAAAACTGATGTTTGTCTAATTCATTTGAAGAGACGCCCACATCCTGAAACAGCGTTTTCCATCACAGAGGGACTGCACGAGCTGATATGCTGCCTCTGCAGATAAAATATGTGTAATATAGGGCACGTTTTGAAGCCCAGGTGCCTGTTTGAGGCTAGAATTGCCTTAGTGCAACTGCAAATGAATGGCCAGATCGTTCACGAGCGCTACGGAGTGTGTTCAATAACCTACGAAGCCAAGAGGAGCTGCAGGTACTTGGTGAGGGAGAGTGTTGCTCGTAATCTATGAGGACAGAAAGAGACACTCAAACGACATGCGTTGTTTTGAGAAAGGCTGTTTTGCTGCCTGAGATGGAATTTATTTAAATAATGTCTCCTGGATTTCCTGTCTCTGCCATTATGTCTATTTTGTTGCAATACAAGTGAGATATACGATGTCGATTGCCTCCTCGTAGTTTTTTTTCTAGCGCTCATCTACCATCCAGTTCAAGTTTATTGGCAGGATGAATAATCTCAGATGAAAGTCAGTTTTCATGCCTGTTAAGAGTAAGAAAAACATGGCTCTTCCTCAAAATATTTTCAGAAATACCAAGATTTCTTTGTAGACTCATCTTTTCTGAAAATGAGAGAGGTGCATGTTGGAGCTATTTAGACATTCATTCTATAGATGATGTTGGTAAGACCTAGTATTTATATGTAAAAATATAAATTCCACGTTTTGGTATGCTTTTTGAAAGCAAAGGTCTTTAGTAGATAATCCAGTATCCAGAGCAGTCACTCAGGAGCTGTGCTCTGGTTTGGTAACCAGGCTCATCACAGCTGCTTATGAATGCCCGATTTTACAGCAGCTGATCTGGGGGAGGAAAAAAATAGAGATGAATATTAACTTTTATGCCATTTGACCTTGATAAACACTAGTTTACTCATTTCCAAAATGCTCGGTCAACAACTAGAGGAAAACAGATCTAGTATATGAGAAGCTACCGTGAAAAAGATTTTCATGAACAGAAATTTCACTTTTCAGATTGAAATGAAATATTTCTTAATGACTTTTTTAGAAATCTGAAATCTTCTTGGGGAACTCTGACAGCCTGAGGAGCTGATGTTTGAAATCAGAGAACGACTCTTAGGGAGCAACTGTCCAGCTCCGATAGTTGTGGCTTCCTTGTGCCTTGGAGATTTCTGGAAATTTGCAAGGTCTCCTGCTTTGGATTAGATACCTGGGGGTTCTTTGCCACCCAAATGACATGATCCCATGATCGTATGTTGATATATCTATACCTACCCTTGATTTGTGTTTATTTGGGATGTCAGTGCTAAGTACAGGTGAGATGATACAAACTTTGCCACGTGTCTTTGCTGTCCATGCTGCCCATCCGTGCTGGCCTCGCATGGCTCTGGAGCCTGTGCCTCCAATCCAGTCGTGTAACCAAAGTTCCTGCTTTGTTTATTATCAGGGTTTGAATATAATTCCTGGAGCTTGACATGTCCCATAAATGATACATTATTGACTGACGTCTCACAAGCCGTCATACACGTGCATGCTGGCAGGATCCTTGTTTGTGATATCTGAACCTTTCAGACTAGGCATTAAATATAAAAACGCCGTCTTCCCTTGTGCCCCTTGTGCTTCTCTCTTAACTCTCCAGCCAGCAGTCTCATCTCTTCTGGCTTTCAGAGCCCTTCAGTATCAGCACTGTTTCTCACTAATGAGAGAGCTTTTACAGTGCCAGTCATTAATCTCCTAAATGAAAATATTTCCAAACTCATTGTTTTCTTAAATTCAGTGAATAAAAGCTCCGCTTTCTCGGCTCCCATGTGCTGCTATAACACAGAGAATCCTGATCTTTCTCACGTGTTCATGGCCTTGCTACTGGCTTAGCAGATTTCCCTCTCCCTTTTTATTGGGCATCTCTATCCTCAGCACTGACGAGTTTTCCATTTTAAGTCATGCAAATAGCATAATTTGAATAATCACTATAGAGATGAAGACACAATAAGTTTGATTCAATTTTGCCTTAATTTTATTATATGAAATGCAATTTGATAGTGAGCAGATTGAAGAGTGTAAGTGTTAGGCAGATCTTATTGCGTGCAAGAAGTGAGCACTGTCTGCCTGGGAAATCTCTAATGGGCCTTCCTCCGTCTCCAAGTGAAGAAATTGCAGCCCAGTGTCGATGAACACAGACAAGGGACAATAACCTGCTCTTAGCTCACTTTCTGTGGAAGTAAAGGTGGGTTTACAAGGCAACGCTCAAAGGAGATGGGAATGCGGACAAGCAGGAGTCAGAGTGTATGGCCTATAATCACCTAGATTTCACAAGGTGTCTTTAAAAGACCAAGCGGTTATAGGGGAAAATATATTCCAATGAGTTATTCTCATACACTACCTTAAGGTGTCTGTCATCCAGTATTTCCAGGAGAGATGTCCCATTTGGGTCGCTTGGCTGACCAATGGACCACATCTTGCGTGTTGTGGTCTCCTGGTGGTGGCATCAGGGCGCAATTCGCTGCCAGAACGAACCTCTGCGAGGAAAAAAGCAAAATGAGGAGAGGATTTGTCCATATTCTGTTTTATATTAACATTTCCAAGCTAACAGATGTTGCTTGAGTGCGCACAGACGTTCTTGAGAGAGTGTTGTCAAACTGCAGACCAGCCAACTAATACCACTTAGTGCGCCGATCTCCGTAACCGAGAGTTGGAAGAATTGTGTACCCAGAAAGGAAACAAACGTTGTGGGGAAACTTTACCAGTTTATGACTCTAACCATCTACACGGTATTGAAAGCCTTCAAAAATGGTTCACACCTGAGACACTTTGGGGTATATTCATGCGGTAATGGAACTCTTGCTCTAATATCATCTGCTTTCCTGGGTGATGAGTCCTCGGGAAGGACAGGAATATTCATTATTCGACAGTCACCGACAAACAGCACATTTTTAGTTCAGCCACTTCATTTGAGAACACAGAAGGAAAAGAGAAAATGAGATTAGGAGAGAATGTACTTTTAAGCAAAAATAATTATTGCTTTCAATTAAAAATGTGTAGCAGATGATCAGTTGTCAATAAATACATTTAACTTTTTTTTTTTTTTTTAATCTCTGGATAAATATAAAATTGCTCATCATTTCTGTGTTTAGTAATTAAAAGATATATTTAACATCTGTTATCTTTAATACTTGCTATCCAAACAATTTAATCTTACCATCTTTCTCTATGTTGTGTATTAAATATGTTTCCTATATAAATCACATTTGATGGGACAGCTGGGACAATTATATGCATCCTTCAGTGGGCAGCAGACATCTAAGGATTCAACCTGTTTTTTCCTTTTCCTCTATTAGCTAAACTTTTTGGGATTGTTTCAGTAAAACAAAGTAAAATAACAAAGGGGGTTTTGAAAGGAAAAGGAAAGACAAGTGATTTTTTCCAGAGATTCTTAACCTGTTAAAAGTCTGTTGGGCAATCTCACCTCTTAACTTCCTATGGATAAACATCCCTTTTCTCCCACACTTCTTGGGTTTGATGTGTCAGATTCTAACCAGTAACGTTCAGCGTTTGGTCTGGCCTCTATTTGTGTAACCTTTCCAGGCCTGTGTTCATTTTTAGATGAGAGAGATTTGTATCACTGATATCAATCTTCATACCAATTTCTTGAGACCAATTTCCCTTAATCATTTTACTTAAGCATTATCTTGCTTATTTTATCTATATTGGGGTAGATTTATACTTTCCTGCTAACCAAATTGTCATTAAATATATACTTTAGTCAGAAAAATACCTATAACATAATAAGTATATTTCAATAGACTTCCTTGCAGCCGCCGTTCTATGCTATTGCAACGCAGTAAATCAGCAGTTTAGGAGCTCCGGTGTCGATCCTCCTTTAGCAGTCATCTCCAGCGATTCCTAATGGTCCCGTTCCCTCGCTCCCCGCAGAGCCCCGTGGATTCGGAGCGGTTCCTGTACCCAGTCCTGCCCCACAGGACAGCATTAGGGCCATGAAGGGGAACAAATGCAGCCGGATCCTCTGGTGGGAGGAAAGGACCGCATTAAACGAAAGGAATTAAAGAAAGGAGAGATTGACTGGTTTATAAACACCCGAGGCAGCACAGCCGGAGCAGTGATGTTACCTAGAGCAGTAAGGAGGCACCTGGGTGTGCGCAGAAGGAGGGTTTCTGACACCCAGCACAGGTTTAAAAACAACCCTTTCCAAAGAGAAAAGCAAATGCAGCTGCACCAAGAGTGTTGGCAGCAATGCTTAGATAACGACTTGTTAGATGTTGACCTAATAGAATAGCAATCATTCTCTGTCTCCAGGGGATTTTATCTTTAAAACAAGAAATATAAGAACCTACGGGAGGTAGTGTCTGAAGAAGATGCGTTAAATGACCTGGACGTTTTATTTGTATAGATTAGCAGTATATTCAGCTTATTGTTCTGGTAATTTTTTGTTTTTACTTGAAACAAATAGGCAGGTTATTAAGAACAGCCTTAGTCCTATACTTCCATAGTCCAGACGGTGGAATTAAATATTAGATACAGATATCTGCTCCAGTACTAGCATTTACCGTCTAAATTCTGCCTACTTTTGGTCATGTAATCACGTGTTTTTAATGTGCCCATGCTCACACTGCCATTACTGTGTTTGTATTTGCTTCAACCCTAACCATGTTATAAAATAAAAAACCTGCACATTATACAGTAATTAGTCCCTGAACCACAGAGCAGCTGTAATTACGATCGCAGGAACAAGCAGTCTGAAGGAGCGGGATCGCTGGGCCCTGTTCACCAGCGCTGATCCGTGAAGGCTACGGCAGCCGCTGCAGGTCGCGGATCGGGGCTAAAGCCCTTCCCTCCACGTGCACCCATTCCTATAAAGTGATAATCCCTGCTTGAAAACTCATGTAAACTGCTGATTTCTCCTTATTTGCATGACATAGAGAAAGATTGGAGGCAGCACATTTTTTTCTACTACCTTGTTTTACTCTTCTAGTTTAAACCTGGTTTATAGGAACTTCCACTGAGTATGAAGGCCCACTGCACTGCTTGTATTAATTTGTCCCTTTACTAAATCTTCCACATTTTATTTTAAAAACATAATTATCAATTTTTGTTCAAATGTTATTCCCGGGTATTTCATGTAGATAGCACTGCATATTCTGACCCTGTCCTACAGACTCCTATATTCAGATTTAGTTGTAAGTAACCTGCACTGAGCCATAACTTCAAGCACAATATGAGCGTAAATCTTGGCAAGCCTGGAACCTAAGTATATCTATAATAATAATAATAAAATATAATCCTTAATCTCTTAAAATAATGTGAAGGTTACATAGATTAAATAAATAGGTGAAGAATGTTAGGAAACCAAACAGCTACTTTTATCAGGGCAATTGGACAGCCCTTGCTGTGTGTTTTGTGGTAGTTTCCTATTCAGAAGTTAACACAAGCAGGGTTCTGAATTCCAATATTGAGAAGTGACAAGAGTCTGGCTGTTGATATTTGTCTAATTCATTTATTTTAATGGCTGTGTTAATAATGACATAAACTAGTCTTGTTGGTTGCATTTTGGATTTCATACCCACATTTTTTTGTTTCTGTGGATGAAAATTTGACCTTATGGGAAAGAAAGGAAAATTTTCCCTTCTGATTGATAGTCCACAAATTCCGTATTACAAATCCTCTGCTCTGTATAGGACGTGGTTCTTTCATATTCAAGCCTGTTTTTTTGCTACTAAGGAATACGTTTTAACGTGCAAAAATCCAAAATTCCTTTCTGACATTCTTTTAAGGGTAACCATAGCTGCTCTCCTGAAATGTATTAGAGCTGTTAGTGTTGGTGGAGGCCTGGTATTAGTGACCTGAGGAAAGTACAAGACAAGCATAAATTTAAAAAAAGAAGAGTGCAGAATTGCAAAGAAGGGGAATTCAGTTTTTGGTTTGGTACCAGCTCATCAGCTACCATTAACCACCTCACTGCTCTCCTCGGGCTTTGCACTGGGTTTTGACCCGCGTGGGCTCCCCCTGTGGCAGAGGTCCTTGTTAGTGGTTGACTTTTGTCCGTATTGGAACTCACCTGGCCTGACCAGAAGTGGAAGACATTCCGTGGGATCCGTACATTCTGCTGCTAAATCTGAATCTGCCTTCACACTGCAACTGCCCTTGAAACAGGCAATGTCAGGTCCTCTTTAAAAGAACCCCCAGGCCATAGTGTTTGCTTGAAGCTGGTTACTTGGTACGGTACGGTACTTGGTACGGTTACTTGGTACTTGGTACGGTACCACTCCAAAGGGGTGGTACCGTACCAAGGGGTAGTATCAATACCAAGGGGTAGTATCAATACCAAGGGGTAGTATGAAGCGGTATCAGTTAAGGCTAGACAAGGGCTGCACGGAGAATCTATGCAGCAGGCGGTTGTACAGGAGCAAACTTCAGTGATGAGCACGTTCCTCCAAGGCTGCAGCATTGCTGGTGCCTGCAGCATCCCCGAGGGCAAGCAGCACGGTCTGGCTCTAAGCCCAGCCTTGGTGCCACCCTGCCTGGCCCTGCAGGTTTAATTTAAAGCCCAACTGCCAGGATGTGATCCCAACTCGGCCTTAGCCAACTCAGAGGCTCTGAGCCGTGTCCAGGTACGCGGACCCCCCTGGCACGGGAGCGCGTGCACCTCCGACACCGCTTCCGAACGCTCCTCTTTAAATAGAAATACTATTGACGGGGAAAGCTGCTACCAGATTGCTCTGCTGTTGGTATAATCTATTTAGCTGTAAAATGGAAAATGACCCAGGGAAATGAATGTGCTCTGCAAGTCTGGGGAAGAAAACTCCGATAGAATATGTTTATTTAGAGGCAAACACAGTTTTCCTAGGTGAGTGTCACCGATTTGAAGAGATCTAGGAGTGATTTACCTTGGAGCTGCCGGCTTTCTGCGCTGTTGAGAGGGGAAGCCCGAGGAGCGTGTTGACTAAAACTCCTATATATTTCCATGCTGTCTGCTGGGGGGCTACACTCTGAAATGGTGCATACCCAAGAACCCAAAAAGAACCCCAGAGCCATAATTCGAGAGATAATTGAAGTTTTTGGAATGAAGTGCACAGGATCTGCACTTAACGGCAAAGCTGCTGCCGACTCAGCCAGTCACTGGATAAAGGCATCAGAAAAGGAGTGAATTAATAGGGAATGTGAAGAATTTCATTTTTATATTCATCTTGCTTGTGAGCAGATGTACTGCACAAAACAAACGGTAGTAACAAGAAATGCACTGCTGTGCACGATGCGAATATTTTAGATTCCATGCCATTGTTCTCGTGATTTAAGTTGTCAAGAAGGAAAAAGAAGCTGATAAATCTAGCAAGGTTATTTCCATCACCTACCTGGGACAGCATAAATTAACTATTTCCCGGGTAACTGGCACTGTGTATTTATGCTTGACCCAGATTTGTGTCTTTTTATTGTCAATCTTGCCTTGGTTCTGGGTTCATATCGACATGGAGCGGATGGAAAAGAATTCCTTCTGTTTGTTTGTTTGTTTTCATTACTTAATGGGTAAATCACCTGATAGTTAAATAGGTAAGAACTTGAAAAAATATTTACAAGATATTGTTATACATTGCTAGGTACAGACTACAAACATTTGTACCACTTTAAAAATGCTATTCTGTGGCATAGATTACATTTTATTATGAACATTCTGAAATAAATGGATTAAATACTCCATTTTTAATAAGAACACCTGGAATTCACAAGTAAATTTCAGCTAAATCATGCTAAAATCTATGAAAACATGGTAAATAGCAAAGTGGAATATGAATAAGACACTCTTTATAAATCCATATCTCCAATCTAAATAGGAGATAGACAAAATTTTAATATCTAAATTTTGTCATACTAGCGTCCTGGCATTAAACACTAATAACAGGAAAGATTTACCTAACTAAAGAGTTAAAAACTAGCTAGTGCTAAATTAAAAATATAGACAAAATAAATCATCTCCAATTTTGATCTTGAAGTGAATTTGTGGCAGCTGTGAAGTGAAACCAAATTGTATGGCTAGAAAATTTCATAGAGAGGAAGCAGAAATACTGGGTCAAAAGGGGAAATTCCTGGGTAAATGAGAAGTATCTGGGAAGGGAGGGGGAAACAGCCAGAGGAGCCTCCCTGCGTGTGTGCAGGTAAGCAAATTAACAAACAAATTAAGCGATTTTGTTTATCAATCTGGGATAAGTCCTGAGCATTCAGTCTCATCCGGTGGTGTTGAGTGGAGCTGACGCGGCCAGTACCAGAAAATCAGCTGAAAACCGTGACTGATTGGAGGTTTACGGGGATTATGAGCATTGCTCACGCTTTCCATTCTTCTGTGATTTGTGAGAAAATCCATTTCATACTGTTGAAAAAAAATCCCTAACCCTCAGAACATATTGAAAAGTAAACTTCATAAAGGTGCCTTGGCTGGAGTAGAAGATGCACTGGTCTCAACAAGGCTCTGCCAGATCATGTCATTCAGGCACCTGCGCTAATTTTCTTAATCTTTATTGAAAAGTAAAATAATAGAATGGTAACAAGCTGAATGCTGATGTAATGTTGACTGTCACAAGAAGTCAGCTGGAACAGCTGGAACAGCTGGAACAATTTGGTGGCCTAAGAGGCCTCCACCTCTTTGAAGTACAGGATAGGGATTTAGGAATTTGGGGACTGTGGCTCTGTGATAGCATCTATGCTGAAACAGAAATGATTCCAGGCAGATCATAGAATCATAGAATCATAGAATGCCTAAGGTTGGAAGGGACCTCTAGAGGTCATCTAGTCCAACCCCCCT
>JAWLRI010000130.1:2385755-2465535 GCA_034781795.1 Crypturellus tataupa | reverse complement strand
TGGACCCCGTCTGACCTTGGCTGTGCAGTACTGTTTGTTGGGTCAATGTGACGCTCCCCATCCCCCTTCTCATCTAGGCTGCACCTTGGGTTTAGAAAAAGTAGTTTCTCCCCCACTGTCCCTCCAAAGGGGGTTTTGTATGTTTGTGGAAGGAATAAACCTGCCTGGGAATTTGTTTCCGAGGAAGGAGAGTCCTCCTGCCCCTATGACACAACAGGGCCGAATCCATGGACTGGCTGTGGAGCTGGAAGCGGCACCTGGATCCAGAGCTGCCCCAGCCCCGGCTGAGCGCCTCAGCGGGCACGGGTTTAGGAAGGTGCCCTTTGCGCATCTGCAAACAAGACAGCATCCCCGCGGGTCAGACAGCACCCGCGGAGAACCGCACCAGCAAATATCTGTGAGCAATACGTCTAAGATAGCCAGAAAAGAGGGTCTTGCCTCTCTACTTGATGACTATCATGGGCAGCAAATTTATAGAGCAATGAAAAGTGATGCATAATTTGTTCAACAGGGGAATTAATTATTGGCAGGGGAGATAATTATTGAATGTATTAATGGACATTATTATCTGACTAGCTCTGACAGATAATGGAGAGTCTTTCAACTATCTTGGTTATCACTATGAAAGGATAAACTATCTGTAGCCATAGAGACAGAAATAACTAAGCATAAAAAATAAAAAATAATTTAAAAAATCTGCTTTCTGAAGTCTGTGATTGTTCCCTCCTTTTCTTTATAGAGCATGAGGTCATATAATGCACCTTTTATACAGAATATTTTATCTGTCATGGTATCTGTGGTGATAGAGAGAACATTTGAAGCTGTAATAATTAGTAGAATTCAAGTGAACCTACATTCAAAATTCATTAAGGAATCTCTTTATTTAAGAAGAAGAAACACGGATGTGTCACAAGCTCTAATGACCATGGTCTCCTCGAAGAGGCAGGTGGTCCCCAAGAGGCAGCGGTGGCTCCCGTTGTCCCAGGAGCTCCCTGGCCACCACCGAACTCAGGAGCTGCCATGACCCTTCCAGCCACAGGGATGGATGGACCCATCAGATCTATGAGGATGCTGGTTCTGATGGACCTGCGTTCAGCTGCCCACAGCTGGTGGAACTAAGGCCACGCGTGCTGCTGTGCATCTCAGTTACCTATTATAGAGTGAAAATAATGACCTTTATTACAGTATTAGGTGGATGGATATGCTTAAAAAAAAATAAGTGGAGAGAGCTGTGCTAGTCCCAGAGATTGTTTAATATTTGATAATGATCTAAAAATGTAATGAAATACTGTTCATTGAAATGCCACCTATCTAAAAATGTGTGTTGCCTTCAGGAAGTGATTCATTCGTCTTTTAGTTGTTTTTACAATGAAAATGCTATCCTTTATACCAACTAATAAACTGTTACTATAATTGACATACAAGGAGGGAGAATCAAAATTTTGAAGTGAATTTCCCTTGTTCAGACAGTGATTTTTCTGTCCTCTTTTCAACTATTTTTTTTCTTTTTAATAATGTTCTTTACCTTGTTTGAGAAGAGCCTTCATGCCAGAAGCTTTTGTTCTCCTTCTAACTTTAAAATAAGGAAAACAGAATTCCATGGTAACATGGACCCTAGTAACACTCTCCCCAGGTGAGGTACCGTGTCTGCAGAGGGATGGTCCTTCCCAAGCCGTATTCCTGAGCCAGGAGGAGTTGTGGCTGCTGGTCCATCTGCAGCAGCGCGGGACCTTCCCAAGGGAAAAGGAACATTCCTGAAAAACACTGCGGATCCCCGTTTCTTTTTATTTGTACCTCATAGAATAAAAATATGCCCCTCTCAATTTACATCTGCTGTTGATTGCCTGGTTGACGTTATGGCTTTCTCATTGTTTTACAATATGTCATCTCATGTGTAGTTTTATGTTCATTATCACTATTTACTTTGGAAAAAAATAGTAACTTAGGAGGTGCTGGGCAGTGATTTATCACCCTGGGTGGAATTCATTAAAACACTTGACAATTCTGAAGCAAATCTGATAATCAGCAGCCCTAGGCCCGGTCATGTTTCTGCAAGGTCTCGTTATCACTATTTACTTCAAAGTCATATATTCAAAATAAAAAAGAGATCTTGTTCTGCAGAGTGACATCAGTTAGGGGAGGAGGTGATGTTAAATCACCTTGTCTGTGTTACTTCTGCTTTGCTGTGTCCTATTTGTTCCTGTTTTAAATAACAAATGTTGAAATTCCACCTTTTTCGTTAGGAGGCTGCTCTTCGTCTCCGCACAGCTCAGCTCCAAATGATTTCTACAGTCCTGAATTTTCTTCTGATTTTCTTTTTTTGCCCTAGACTAAATAACTGCATTTCCTCCTTGTTAATGCACTCCTGTATCTTTAAGCACTTGCAGGGTGTCCCGTTAGTTGTATAATGTCAAGCTATGCAGATGCTGGGGGAGGATCTTTGGAATGCAAAATGGGAATTGGGCATTGATTTTCCGTAAAAGCAGAGCACTTAACTGCACAGCCCTCACTATCCTGGGCCAGGTCCAGGAGAGGATTTAGGCACCTAAGACAACAGCTGGGGTACAAAAGTGATCTAAATCCATAAAACCACCATTTAACCTTTGGGGAACCTAAATTCAACAAGGAGCTCCCTGTTCCGTCTTAAATTGCCTCCTCATCTAGACTCAAGCTGCTGTGGGTGCTCAGAGCAGCCGCTGCCTTGTCCTCTTACCACTTATTTCTCCTGTCACTGGGGTCTCCAGTAGACAGCCCTTGGCTTGAACCCATCTTGAGACCTACACAAAGAGACTTTGTTTTGGGGCTGCCAAGAGCACGTCTACAGGAACGGCCTGCTGCTTTCTGTGCTCCTCTTTAACTTAAAAGCAGGAATTACGATGTTTTTCCCATTACTTTTTCTAAGTTTTTTTCTCCTCTCTGTGTTCCTCCGCTCCCTGCTTCTTCCCCAGGCAGAGGAACACGCGGCTTCTGTCTGCAGGTGCTTTTCATTTCAGCTCTGCTATGAGATTATATACACCATATATACATGCACTTCTGAACCTCTCGGTCAGCAGCACACACTGCTTATTTCTGTTTGAGCCTCACATAATTTCTAAATAACTTTTTGGAAGCATTTCTTAGTATTGAGTTTTAATAGGAATCGAGCAGCACCTGGGTCTGTATTTGCTTGCTGTCTCCCACTAAGTTGTATGTTTGTTGCTCACTCATCACACATTTGTCTTCATACATTTCTCATCTGGATGCCATGTATATCTTTGTGAGTTTCTTGAGCTTATTAACTTACAATATTTAATTTTTAATTTCACATTATTGTTTTCTTAGTAAATGTCTCTCCTCTCTAGGTCAATACGGGTTACTTTTCTAGCCATAATGATATAATCAGGATTTCTCATTCATTAGAAGAAAAATGCAGATTCCTTGTTATGCCTTGTAGAATACCCTCTCACAGGATACCGGTGTGTTTAGACACACTGATAACCTTCACTTAGGATGTTTAATCCAACAGGGACCTAGGCAAGCCCTTGAGGAGCACTAACACATGCAGTTTCTGAGGGGCTTTTTAAGGCACTTTCTATAATTCAGATACATGACAGCTGTTGCCTCGCTGCCCTCCAAAGATTTTGCAATTCTCCTTGCAACTCTGTCAAGAAAATAATCAACTCGGATAGAAGCTGTTGTTTGCAGGCAGGTGCTCATGCTGCTCATAAGGTATCATTCTTGTTAAGCTAATAAGTGCTTTGAAATGCACTTTATTGGACATTGAATAAAAAAGACTGAACTTCTTTTGTAGTAGGACCCTGTTGGGTAAACCAGAATTACGAGCTTTAATTCTGATTTTAGAATCCTATTCTTATCCCAGTGATCTATATTATTCCTTTGTCAGGACTCATCCGGATATTTTGAACAGAACTCAATGCCTGGGTTGTTTTCAAGTGTCTCGGTTTGGAACATCTGAGCTGCTTACGGTTACTTGTGGTGTATACCCATTTTCCCAAATCAGGAAGTATTTCCATGTTCCTTACTGGAATATCTTCAGAAATATTGTTTAATTTTAGGAAATTTCAGCTAAAATGTAGATTTCCTTGGGATTACATTTTGTGTGACATTCCTGGAAGCAGTTTGTGTTTCCCAAACATGTTCCATGGCAGCTGAGCACCACGTGCCCTTTCCGAGGGCAGACAGGGCGCTGCGGATTCAGAGCTGTTACCACTGAGAGCAGGTTGTGGGAGACTGCTCTTTATGACAAAACTTCTACAGCGACTTCTTGTTATTATTTTTCATCATATAACAGTAAGTTGAAACCTTCATTCCAACACAGGCAAAAATTCTGTCTATAGCGGGGAAAGAATTGGCTCTTTTTTCACAGAATCACAGAATGCCTAAGGTTGGAAGGGACCTCTAGAGGTCATCTAGTCCACCTAGTCCATCCAGTCATTCTGAATCATGTTCCTACGTGTTCAACTTGGTCCTTTTCCTGTCATTTTTGTTTCTTAAGAAGACGATCCCCTTGCAGCGAGGATCCAGAACACAAACCCCATCTCTGCAGTCGCCCCAGCCTGTTGTTTCCTTCGTCACTCCAGTCTGTGGTTTCGGTCCTGCTCGGCTCCCCGTGCATTGCTTCTCTCGGTGACTCTCCTCCGTTTTGGCTCACTCATTTGTTCTCTTGTTTTACCGCTCAAAACTTAGATTCCTTTTCCAGAAAGGAAATGCACATTTATTTGTGGGGCTGACCGGGGTTCTCCACACAGCCTGATGGGCTGTGCCGGCTCCCTGCAGCATTCCGGACCCCCGGATCATCCTGCTCCGCTATCAGCTCGTTGCTATCGGGGAGGCCCGTTGACAAGTGCCTGGGCCGGTGCCCGCGCAGGCTGCACCGAGCGTTCCCACACTCGGGATGGACACTTGGATCCCTGCAAAATCAGGTGCTTCACGGGACAACCGGGAGGTGTGCGGTGAGGAGGGAGTCTCTGATGTTAGCAGCGCATTTTAGGGGGTAGTTTGGGTTTAAGTAAGTATTTAAAAAGCAGGACACATGTTGTTTCTTTTAGAGTCAATGACAGTCAGTTTGATGCATAAGCAGAATAAGATAGTTTTACAACACACAAAATTAACAAAATCCGCTTGGAATAAAACCCCCGTAACTTTAATTTGGCTTCAGAATATGTCTTTGTTTATTTTGGTACTGCAAAATGCAAAGTAAATGCCATTAGTGCCTTTACACACTGTGCTCTGCACAATTGATGTCGAGCAGCAGCAGGCTCCAGCTGTAAGTGCCCACATAGCGGGATGAGCAGTTACACAACCACACACAGTAATTGGTCACTATTAATGAGAACTTCAGACAACACCATTCTTTAGTTCCAGACATAGCTGGCTCTTTATGGTCTCCTTGATGCCATACACACTCTTTTTTACAGCGTATAATTACTTTCCTAATCTCCAGCTATGCCACAAGGACCTTGCTGCTTTGCTCCGTTTTGCACCAGCTCCTGCTGTTATCCAGCATGATGCTGCCTGCTAGACCCTGCTCTGTGGGCAGTCTAGGAAGACAAGGTAATTCTGAGACCCTCAATACCTTCTCCTCATTCCTTGTATTCTCTGCTCTGATGGATGAGTATTTGTGTCATCAGAAGGGTGGCTGCATTCCACCTACTTGGATACGCTGGCCACAAACCAGAGACGGGATGAACTAAGGGGAATATCTCTTCCTATTCTGCTTTTCCTTGCTCTTAGCTCACACAGGGCAATAGGCAGGGAGCAGGAATTGCACCCGTCCCTGGTGCTCTCCAGCGTTACCCTCTGCTGCCTTCTCTGGACCAGGAGCTGGGGCAGGGATGTTGGATGCGGTTGGTTAAATGGGCAAAGAGCAAGGACACCGGAGCAGAAGGTGCAATGAGGTAGGAGCAGCCTCGTCTGCAGAACGTGCAGCTTCTTCCCTCTGGAACCGGCCCGCTTCCCACGCGGATGGAGACCTGACCCGATTTCCTGGGAACTGCAGCGGCTGCAAACGCGGGGAGCGGGAGCTGCAGGTGTCCGCGCTTTGCAAGATCAGGGGTTCGGGAAGGAGCTGAGCTCCCAGGGAACGCTCTTAAAAAGAAAACCAGTTGATCAATGTCTGCTTAAAAGAACATGTAACTGTGCTGCGTGCATGTTTAAAGGACACCGTGAATATAGCAACCTAACACATCTCGGAAGTCTGAAGAAAGAATTACAAGAAATGCAACACAAAAAACCACTTTTTTCTTATTTTCTATTTAGAGTAACTGAGCTCTATCTGATTGGTGTGTTTTTAGCCAAAGTCTGCGATTTTAGTATTTAGATTAGATTAGGATTTAGATTCTCAGTGAAAAAGACTGGAATTTGGGGGAAAACTCCTTTTCCTGGGGAAAGTGACTTCCTCTTGATTCTTTTAAAATGCTAAAAGACCTATTTTTTCTCCCCATAACCAGGGGAGAAAGTTTCCCATACCTGTATTTTCTTACCCAGGAGGGCACCTTTATCATCTTCTCTAACTAAACCTCATCTGTTCCCCTACGCTTCAAGGTGTTTTATGTCAAAAGGATTCACAATGTCACCAGCGCTCAAACTCCTCGAGCTCTTAGAATAATGACACAATTTGGACAAAACACTTTAAAATAGGTATCTGGATACAAGTTTGCTGCTTTGCGGATGCTTTTGTGCAGTCTCCATCCTTGTCTATCAAGACCAGCTTGGACAGAGCTCGGAGCATCCTGGTCTAACTCCCAGTGCAGCAGGGAAGATGGGCCTCAAAAGCTGCTGCTTTTCAAGAAGGAAGATGTACTAATTTCTGAACCCATTAAAAGCTGAAAACCAGGCAAGATGCAAGATCTGAACTGTAAAGCACAATGCAAGACTAATATTAGTATATTACTATTTAGATTAGAAGATTAGTATATTAAAATGAAACTTTCCTTATATAAACAATTTTAATTGCCTATAACTTATGTCAACCTTCAATGTTAACACTGTGTTTGTTTTTCCAAAGAAGAGTCTCATGAACCTCTGAACACAAATATTATTTCTATTCGTTATTTTGTATCAGAGGTACCTGAAAAACAAAATTCAGTTTATGAAGGAAAGAAAGGGCAGGAGAATAAAATACAAGAACATTTTCTTTTTTAAGATTTATTATTTTTAAACCAAAGACTCAAAGAAGGAAAGTATGTGAACGTCTGAAAGGGTGTGTATTTAAAGCATATCAGCTACTCCATATTAACTTGCTTTGTGAATTCTCTTAGCCAGCAATAAGTGTGAAATAATGTACTGCACTTCTGAAGAGCCTGGTTGGTTCACACTTAGCTTTAAAGTGGAGGGAACCGTCTCATTCACTCTACATGGAGTGTCTACAGGGGTAACTCGTGCGCTGTAAATTTACGAATTTATCTGTGCTGCTGAATAAGAAAAAACTTTATGTGCATTTTGGAGCATTCAGAAGTGTTTGGAGAGAAAATCTCCATGATCAAGTCCAACCTAAAGGAACGACAAGTGTTGCCTTAAAAACATTAGGGTGTTTGTTCCGGCGGTGTGTTGTTGTTTCTCCAAGTTAAAGGAAGCCTCGCATGGAGAAACAACTGAAAATGGGAAATATTACCCTGGCTTGAGCATCAGTACCAGCAATCAGTAAAGCAGTGTTGATCAGTATGATCAGTATGATCAACACTATCTTAACACGTGAGCTACTTCACCTTTGTCAACATTTTGTAGGTGTTGGAAAGGAAAATCTTAGGATCATGAGTGAGTTTTGCAGGTTTTACAGGGGGTGGAAGGGGAACGCTGGCTCGTAACAAGGGGAATGATCTGGTGGTGGGAGGGATGATGGTATCTGCCGGCAGGACAGACAGATTCCTGTTCCAGGGAACCTGAGATGAGTAATCAGTGTCTCCCTGATAAGAGGCACTTGCGTTGCTGCATCTCTCATTTTGCGGTTACCCAGGGTTATCTCAGGGAAAATCTCTAATTTTCTATGCTCAGTCCAACTGTTTCTTTTTCCCCTGTACACTGCATTTGCAATCACAAGGTTTCATGTGGGTCAACAAAGCAAGACGGGCTGATTCCTGCCAAAACTCGTGGGTTTCAATTTCCAGCACACTGGGATCAACACATCGCTAAAGCCTTTCTGTGGCGAAGGTGGTAGGAAGGCTGGTTAAACCAAGAGAACAGCCTGATTTAACCGAGAAGCAAAAAGGCTTTTCTCTTTCCTTATGCTCCCAAGCAGGTCTGCAGCCCCTCTACCTACTCCCATTTTTCTTCTCTCAAATTAAATCTTTTCCTTCTCCCTTCTGCTCCTGCCCAGGCAGCCGCAGGATCCCGTTCCCAGGCAGGTCCCATTCCCAGTCCCAATGGCTGTTCCCATCCCCACCAAGGGGTGTCCTGGGTTTGACCCCCGGCACAACCAGCCCTTCCCGGCCCAGGGCTCGGGCAGCCTGGGAAGAGCCGGAATGCCGGGAATGTTAAGTGCAGCCCATGGCTCCGCTCACCCTCCACAGAGACAGACGCAAACCAGATTATTGGGAATTCACCCTCATCGCTTACCAAATAATAATAATCAGAAGAACTGAAATAATGTAAAACGAAGCCAACTTAATTGTCATTGTTGTTTGATAAATCTATTGAGCCTTTAACGAAAGCGGCACAGGACAGACAATAGTTTAAACTGGTTTTATCTGTGATGTTGATGGGGACACATTGGGCACTTGAGTGTTTCCATTCCCCGCTCCAGATAACGCTGTGCCGTGGCTCTGCAGCGGGGCCGCCTGCGGGACTATTCCTGTCCGGCACTTGGGGACGTCAGCGTGTGCGAGCGGAGATAGCGTGGCCTGTCCCGCACGCACAGCCCCTGTTCTGCTGCAAACCCGCGGCTTTGTCTTCTGTCACCGTCACCGCCCTCCCGAACGAGCCGCGGCTCTGCGCTCCGTCACCAGGAGCACTGTCACCCCGGACCAAGCCCCGAATGTCCTTTCATCCTCGCGCGGGGGGGACCCGCGTGTGACATCGAGCAGAGCAGCAGCTCCAGACGCACCGCGCTGGCGTAGCCGCGCATGGACAAAGGGCTTGATTGGCCCAAACCCAGGCTTCGCACCCCGGATTAGATTACGGAGACGAGGAAAACACATGTACGCTTTTGAATGGAGCAGGAGTTGGTAATATGTCATAAACATAATTAGAGAAGGAGATGTTACCAGCGCACCGTGTTTAAGTGATAATTTATTTATCGTGGTGTTACTCTGAGCAACGGATAAATCAATTAGAGTTGCTTTGCAAATACATACTGGTGATTCGATGGAGTGACGACAGACACGATGTCTGAAGGACCCCGAGGTTCTGCAGTCGGGTTTTTGCAGACAATTCTGTTTAGGTTTGAACCTGGAGAATCCCTGCCTTCACTAAAGACTGCGATCCCGCTCACTTTCCCATGTCTTTGTGCTTCTATCCATAGGGTCACTGAGCAAAGAAGCAGTGTCCGTGGCCAGGATCAGAGGCAGACGCCTGAAGAGAGAAGCCTTCAGCCTTTCCGGGGGGTATATCTATATTAAGTAGCTCTACAGGGTGTTCAGCAAGTGTTTGCACTGGAGCCTGCAGGGCACAATTTCTCAGGAAGGGGAATATGGACCTGTTCTGCCTAGTTCAGCATTTTGCATGACCATGGGACATATTATCCTGCCAGAATTGTGATTCTGCGGATCCCATTAAACTACTTTGTGAACATTAAAGTATGAATATTTCATGTGAGCTGTTACAGGGCTGAATTTAAACTAAGGTGCTGAAGTGCTTCACATTCCTCCTTCCCTGGGACCTCGTGTGCTTAAACTAGTGTTCCCTTGCACAAAGTTACTCTCCCGTGGGTTTGTTTTTAACTAACCGTGCAAGAAGGACGATCAGCAATGTTCACCCTCCCGAGCCAACGCTTCAATCCCAGCGGAGCGAAAGGAAGGAGAGAGGAGTCAGTCAGTCAACATGAGTGTCTGCCAAGGGTGCAGCATTATAGGGAATGGAAAGAGGGGCCGTCCATCCACGGAAAACTGCGGCATCCACGTACGGCCGTGCTGGGATGTGAGGGATGCCGAGGAACCTGCGGACGTGTTACCAGGAACACTGCCTGCTCGGCCGTGTTCAAAAATAGAGGGTGTTGAGTACGGAGAAACTGATGCTGAAGGGTTTCTGACCCCTTTATTTTAGAAGTGTCATCTCTTCCCACCTGATCCTGCACATTCCCACCCTCACCAGTGTTCAAACATTTGGAACAAAATATAACTGCCTGGAAACGAGGTTGTGGATCGTCCGTGTGGGATAGATAGGGTTTCACCGTGGAGCTGAATGCCTGCTCCCCGCTGCAGGCTGCTTTTGGACGCCAGATTTACTCACGATTGGTACAGCTATAGACAAGGGTGAGCTGGGTCTTTCAGTCCCCTTGTTTATCAGGGAGGGAGGGAAATGACGCCACCATTTATAGATATATATATATATTTAAGCTGTGAAATCTCCCCTCTGAAGATCGTAATGGGAGGGAGTTGGTGTCTCCCGTTCCAGGTGCTGCTGCAGGGACACTGCTCCATGGTCCCATTTGACTGCTCCGTGATAACTCACACTGCTCCGTAACATCTGGGTGACGACTTGGACTTTCCTGTCCAAACAGCCTGTGGGACGTGTGTGCATGGAGGGAAATTCAGATCCAACTAAGCCCACATTCACGTCTAGGTAAAATCATTATGCACTGGGACTGGGCAGCGTTAAAGAAGAAATACTGATTTCTCGTTGTCACATGGAAAGATTCATTTTTCACGAAAGCTTCATCCCTTAGGGCTTTCTGTTTATTACAGTTCCTAGCTCTTGGACCTACTGCCTATTAAAATAGATTTTGTTTTCATTCCACATATAATTCCAATGGGTATTAGATTAATAAGGACCCGGTGACGATGGTGGAAGTCCCACTGTAGTGACCAAAGGTTAGAAAACTGTGTGTCTTTCTGAAGAAAGGCTCAAGTCATGCCAGCCCAAGATGGGCTGCCACCTTTTAGACCTGGCCCACTCCTACAGTTGCAGATTTAGTGATTTTGGTACCGCAGCAGGTCACAAGATGCCATGGGCTCCTGGGGCTCAGAGCTGATGCTCCGTGTGTCTGTGCATGCTCCTTTAATCTGATTCCATATTATAGACATTGTGTAGCATTCCCTGGATATCTTCGGAACAATAAATGGAATGCAACATATATCATTTTTTCTGCCCTCCTTTTCATACGTTTTAGTAAGCCAATATTCATACTAGCTTGAGGCTATGATAATTCAGGCAGAAAAATGTTGATTCAGATTTACCACTAATTACCACCCTGCTATCGTGCAGATCCTATAAAAACAATTCCTGAAAGTCATTAGAATATCATTTGCCTCAGCCACCTTGTTTTTCCAATGTATACGTCCGTTTGCTGTGTTTTAATTTCGACTCATTATATAACAGTTCAAACGAGAGCACAAGCCCCGCAATGAAAAGCAGCTGGTTGGAAACTTTACCCAACATTAGGCACTTTCAAGCCTGACTAGGGTAATGCGCAAGGCTTAACGCGCCGCGTGTCCTTACCGACTCAAACCCAGTTGTGCAGAAGGGGCTGTGCAGGGACACGGCCCCGCGCGGGAGCTGCAGCTCAGGGTCCTCCTGCCCCTGCCGCGTAACGGGGCTCTCTGCCCCTCTTTGGGGCTGCTCTACAGGCTAAAAACAGAGATGCACAAAACTCTATTCACAAAACGCCCGTGAAAATAAAAACACTGGCAAAGAGCATTGCTCTCTAGGGTAACATTCCCAATTTAGATGCTAGTTTTGGCTTTTTGAGGACTTGCAGAGTTTGAATATGCAAATATCAGGAGGCTTTTTGTATTGTAGTTAGGGTTGTTTTTTCCTGCATTGTGCCTTACCGGGCCCATTTACATCTTTATTAAAGCCACCATCATGTTACATTCACAATTTCAAGGCTAATGAATAGGGAGATGCTAAATACTTTGGAAGAGCTACCTTAAAATATATTTAAAAGGTCAAGAAAAAGCCTTTGGTGTTGATTTTTGATTATATTTATTTCACAAAATGTTCGGTAGCATTCCAATAGAATTAGATTTAAGCATAAATACATAACTGCTAAGCTATGGTTCAGACAGAAACATTTTTTTTTTATCTGAAGGTAATGCCTTAAAAGAAATTGAATGTAATTACAAATGTAACCAACAACACTGGTCAATTTTACATTTTATAAATCCACACATATTTATGTGGGATGAGAAAAGTTATTTCAGAGAAATGAATAATCATTTGAGTCATTTATGTTTTCCAAATCTGCAAGTTGATTATCGACCTATTTCAAATGACATCAGTGATCATGATTTTTGTAAGAAATTCCGTGTCCATCTGACCCTTGCAGCATCACCGACGCTTTGGCTGTGCCCTGTTCTGCAACAGGGCCCGCACAAGGCACATTCGGGCTCTTTATTCGTTTTCCAGAGCAGTAAATTCTCAGCTGGGGTCCGTATGTACTCAGAAGTATATACACAAATAAAAACTGGCCCATATAAATGATGAAATGCCGAAGGACAAATAATGACAGTCTCGGAGTACAGATCTATGTTGTTGAGCAAATATTAGATAATTAAATCTCATTTATAATTCAGCTGTTTACTGACATTTTGCTTTTATTTATTATACATCTATTGATAAAATATCTTTATTTTTAAACAGAAGACAGTTTGGGGTCAGTGCAACCATAATGAAATTGTGTTACATGGTTACATGGAAAAGATTGTGGAAAAAACGGGACTTTTAAAAATCTTTTATTTGTTAGAGCCCAGAGTGAGAGGCGGTTTGGAAGTGCTGACAGGGCACTTCTGGCTGCTCTAGCGTGTAGCCAGCGACCCATTACGTGAATAATAGATGAGAGCGGATCCGGGCTCCTGCAGACGGTCCCTGCGCCACATCCCTGTGCATGGAGCAGCAGGAATACCCCCAGCACCAGGACACAGCTGCCCGCGCTGCTCTGCACGTAATGACGACAGAGCAATTGCTGGGGCAGGACTTTGGGGTGTATTGCCTTCCATTTTTATAATCCACCAGTACCAAAGAGGTGTTGGTTTATATATCGGAACTCAGTTTTCTGTATCATAAGGAATTTACTCTTCCACTCCAGCACACATCTCAGAAACGGCTAGGTGAGCGCTGTGTGATGTTTCCTGCTCCTCAACACGCGGCTCCTGGTCCTGGAGCCCGTGTGAGCATCGCCGTCCCTGCCACTCTTCGCAGGTGGCTCTGGGGAGCAGGTCGCACCATGCTCAGCGCTGTGCCGCCTCCAGCGCTCCGCAGAGACAGGCCAGGCCGACCCCGTGCAGGACATGAGGGACACTGCTGGAGAGAGCCCAGCGCAGGGCCACGGGGATGATCAGGGGCCTGGAACATCTGCCCTATGAGGAGAGGCTGAGGGAGCTGGGCCTGTTCAGCCTGGAGAAGAGAAGGCTGAGGGGGGACCTGATCAGTGTGTACAAGTACCTCAAGGGAGGCAGTGAGGAGGATGGGGCGGCCTCTTTTCAGTGGTGGCCACTGATAGGACTAGAGGAAATGGCCACAAACTGAAGCACCAAAAGTTCCCCAGGAACTTAAGGAGAAATGTCCTGGCAGTGAGGGTGACAGAGCACTGGAACAGGCTGCCCAGAGAGGTTGTGGAGTCTCCTTCCCTGGAGACCTTCAAGAGCCGCTTGGACGCAGCTCTGGGTGACCCTGCTGGAGCAGGGGATGGACTAGATGATCCTAGAGGTCCCTGCCAACCTCAACCATTCTGGGATTCTGGGGTTCTATGGTTTGCCTCTGGGCCTCCCCCAGCTCTGTTCGCTCTACCGGGTGCCCTGGGCTGGGAGGTTGCCCTGTTCAGGGGCTGGCAGAGGTCGGGGCCAGCAGCTGCATGGGAGATGCCGGTGGGTTAGATGGAGCAGGGGAGGATGGAGCAGGGAGCTGGGGCTAGGGGTGGCGAGGAGCAAAATATTTAAAAAATGAAGCTAGAGTTGAATATATGTTTCATACATTTGTGCAGGTGCAAATAAAAAGTGTATCTCTGTTTTAAAGACTGCTAAAACTTCAACATCTCATCTTGATGGGAATATTTCCCAGGTGTTAAATGCCGGTGAACGCCAGATTTTTCTGCTGAGTATCGCGTTACAAACCAGCATGAGGTAAGAGGATTAAATATCTGCTGGAGACAAAAACTACTGTGTTTTCTATTACACATTCTGACGGCTCCATGGCTTGAGCAAAGAAAGAGCAGAGCAGTGTGTGGGGTTTGCTGCGTTAGTCCATTTTGTAACAAGTCGTATATAGGAGCTGGAGGATGTTCTCTCAGGTTTTCCGCAGGTTCTTTAAGTGCAGGGGTATTTAAGGAAGGCTTCAAAGGTGGATTGTGAATTCAGGGCTGCTATTTTAACTTCAGAGCGTTGTTTTAGCAGTGTTCTGCGAGTTTATAGAACAAGCAGAAAATTGGCTTAGGAAAGTCAAAGAAAATAGGAAAAGGAAGAAAGGAAGAAAAAATCACAGATGGATGATACTATAAATGGAAAAAACTGTAAATAATGAGGAACATCAATGCCAGCTATTTACAGACCTCAATCAGTTGGAAATCAATGGAAGACAATGACAGTTTGGTATAGACAGATTTAGAACAAGAAAGATTTTTTTATATATATAAAAAGACAGACACTTGGCAATGCAGCTTGGGAAATGGTGAAAAATATTAAAAGGGGTAAATACGCTGGGTCAGAGTTGGTGTGGGTGGACAAGGTACAGCTTTTCCTCTTTACTCAACATCAGTGTAAATACACTTTAAAGCAGCTGTGCAGCCCCATAGTTACCTGCTGCAAAGCAGTACTTCCTAAAGGAAGAATTCAGGGAAAACATGGTGGGCATTTGGCACTCAGATTATTGGAACTTTTCTTTTTTATGGGGTCTTCTGATGGACCTGCTCCATCCTGCCCCATGAATTGCTGCTTGCAGGTACCTGAGTTTAGCCAGGTGAAAAAGACATGAAGTTCTGTCTGTTGAGGTTGGTGTCTATTGAGGCTGGTGTCTCATTGAGGCTGGTGTCTCATTGAGGCTGGTGTCTATTGAGGCTGGTGTCTCATTGAGGCTGGTGTCTACTGAGGCTGGTATCTTACTGAGAATGGTTTCTATTGAGGCTGGTGTCTATTGAGGTTGGTGTCTTACTGAGATTGGTGTCTATTGAGGTTGGTGTCTCATTGAGGCTGGTGTCTATTGAGGCTGGTGTCTATTGAGGTTGGTGTCTTACTGAGATTGGTGTCTATTGAGGTTGGTGTCTAATTGAGGCTGGTGTAGGTTTTGGTGAGGGGCAGGTACCAAGGGTCGCTGGAGCACTCCTCACCCTGAAGACCCCCGTGACGCTCCTTGCAAGGCCCTGCTGCCCCAGGAAGGCAAGGAGAGCTGTTTTGTGCCTTTGCCATTTTACCTCTTGCCTCTTCCTGATTAAAGCAGCACAATGACATCTTCACCTGCATCTTTCTTTATGCCAAAGTTCTAAATATTTTAGACAGGGTTGGACCTGGGACCCCACAGTAAGTAAGGACTGCTGAGTGCTGCCGTTCTGATCCAACAACACTTTACAGTCACTGGTATAAAGTGAGAAAGATGCCACAAGGTCAGGAGTACTGGTGTTCAAGCCAACATCTAAGTAGTTTGACAACACGCATTCAAAGTTTTGATTGAGATCCTAATGGATAATAAAAGGGAGAAATGAAACAGCACCAAGTGATGCATTTAGCAGGGAAGGAGCGATGAATTATGAGATACGCTGTGTTTAGAACAACTTTGTGCTGGAGCAGCAGCTGAGCTCAGCGGGAGCCGAGCTGCCTTCCCTCTCCAAGTACAACCCACAGAGCGGGGAGGATCTTCCCTGCCTCATCCCGTGAACTCCCCGTGGGATCGTACCCTAGATATCCCCTCGTTGTGCTGGGTCACGCTCTAGGAGATGACTAAGAGATTTCTTTGGTTTTTGTTTTAAGGGTATTTTTCACCCTGTGTTTATATTTATGGATAGGAATGTTGATTGTTTCTTGTCTACGTTTCATCTGCCATAATGTTTTAGTGGAGTTAGGATGAGGAAAAGTGCTGTGGTGCTGAGCTTCAGTGTCTGCTTTCCAGACACCTCCACCTCTTGCAAACTGAAGGACTGGGTCTGGTAAAGTGTTCAGGTTGGATTCTCCTGCTGAAAGAAGGGTGTTGAGCCCTTTCATTTTGTTGATTTTTTTTTTTTTTTTTGCATTTCTTAGGAGCCTTGATATATTAAAGCTGTATTACTATCAATATACAAAAATAATTTTTAAAGACTTTGATTTTGTGATAGAGTCAGACTATTCATTATCAGTGATTGAGTAGTATTGTTCGGGCCAATTCTTCAAGCACATTTGAAATGAATTTTTTGATTGACTTGCAGATTTAAGTCCCAGATATATACTAATCTTAAATTATCATAAATATAGCTCAACCTTCTTATAGGAGATCAATAAATTTGGCCATTTGAGGAGGTGATTGCTTTGTGATAGCAGTTTCAAAGGTTTGAGTGATATGAAGAGTCCCCACATTAACCTGCATGTGTGGATACCAATATGCATCAAGTGTATATGGCAAGTGGATATCTCTGAAGAGAAACCCCATCTGTGCAGATGAAAGTATAGCAGTGCTATGGGCAGTGCACCTGGAGGAGGACCAGCAAGGATCAGTTCAATTACAGAAATTCCCTATAAGCCTAAAGGACTAAAAAGGGGAATTTGCATTCAGTGACTTGTTCTTGCAGTTTCTCTCATGGTGTTGCCTGAATTTCTGGCCTGTTTTGCTTTTATGTTATATCACTGTGGAAGAAAACTTGTCTACTGAGAATCCTTGGGATAAGTTCTCCAAGAAAACAGGGAGACAGACCCTCTTCCAACCAAACAAGTATCCGTATAGAGAGAAAATAACTTGTAGTTTATTTGTATATCTATGGCAGCGTTTATCTGTAGCAAAATATAAATGTTACTGCAGTAACCCTGTCTATGAGCTGCCCCTACCCTCAGATACACCCAGGCAGCCCTCGCTAAAGCCCATTACGGCGCTGCAGGTCTGTCTGAGCGCAGGCTGCATGCGTTAACGGTGCTGATTAGTCATCCACGGTTGCATTCTGTATGTTACTCCGCGAAATTGAAATCAATGGGAGGTGTAGGTAGCCTCTAAATATGAACAACATCAGCTTTAGAATAAAGCTCTAAAAGTTCCCTGTTAAAGGATGCACAATAAAAGAAACTCCCTTCAGAAGAAGACATATGGGCAGAGGCAGCTCTTATCTGGGAGGATGGTGAGGTCTGTTCTCACCAAAACTTCACAAACCTCTCTGAGATACCTTGGTGCTGTCCTGTCGTGACCATGGTGTGCGCATAACAACAGCCCTGTTCGCCTCTACTGTGTAAAATATGCAACTACCAACCTCATGCAAACTTGGAAAAATGTAATACACTTCTGGGGCTTTGTTGGTTTGTTAGTTTTCCTCCTCTCCATGACTGCTTAAATGGTTTACAAGGTCCTTGTGCACCCATGCATTGGTTTGGTGGCCCTGAGCAGAGATGAAGAGCACAGAGATCCAGAACTGCCCGCTTGGGCTATGACAGGGGGTGCATTTAGAAGACGTTAGTTGTTACAGTAATTTTTACCTTCTACATATTCTTCTCAGAGGGCTGCCAGCATGGGTTAAACACATACTTGAAGGAGAAATAGTTTGATGGAGTTTTAGTACTTCTAGACTCCAGCTGGGTCTGCCTCATCACTGCTCTGGTGTGTGACTCACCCAAACGTCTCCTGAACTTTGTTATAACTCTTAGACTTAGGGCACCATCCTTTCAAACAGAACTCTGCACCTCTTCCTAGTCACAGAGGTCCAAGTATTTGCCCTTATCCTGGAGTTTGCTAGTGCTTAGGCAATACTAAAGTTAATTTGACTTTCTGAATCTGTAAACCCTCTATGAACTGTGCTCTTACAATTTTTGGCTAGCACAATAAACTTACTGTTTTGCAGCACAGCAAAGATTATATGGAATATTTTAACAAATAAACCAATAAATATAAAACACTGTTGTTTCTTAATAACCAGTAACTAATTCGAGTGTATGTCTGATTATAAAACAATTGAATAATCGCACCTCTTAGCCTTACCAAGGAGCTGCCATCTGGGATAAGAATAGTGGCAAAACCAGATGGTCTTCACATGCAAAAGGAACCGCTTTTCAACAAAATCATGACTGCACTGCTAATGAGAAAAGAAAGAACATGAAATAAGTCAAAGAAGAAGATCTGCATCTCGTGCCATTAGGATCATTTCGGGGCTAGGCTTTGAAATGATTTGATAATACTGAAAACATACTGAATACTTTTAATGAGTTCAGATTCTTTCCTGGGAGCTGAAAAATGGTCCAAATAGTTGCCTAGGCAAACAATATTATTTAAAAAGCTCTTGACTTTTAGTGGCTTCTTTATCTACAGGCTTTGTGCCTAAGAAAGCTGCTGAGAGGCTCTGCAGGGCCAGCTCTGGGGGACGCAGTGCCCAATGAAATGGGTGTCTGCAGGTGCAGCAGTGACCACAAAACACAACCCAATTCTGCAGATTTTTCTTCTGAATCAAGAGAAGGATCATCCTCCGAGGCCACCCAGTGCTCCCCAACGGATACATGGTCACCCAGACACCATAGATACATCTTAGATTTGGGGCCAACATAAGATTATCTTATTATGTCTTCTTTCCCCCAGAAGTTTTGTAGAAGTAGAACATAGAAGACTTAATGGGTTATTTGAGTCTTCTAGAAAACTGGTGCACAAGGACAAACACCTCCTTTCACAGGTAGCCCTTCTGAATGCAGATCACTCTTACCTTCCAAAAATAAGGGCTGACATCCCTAATAACCCTTCCATATTCCAAAAGTTATAAGATTATTCTAATTCTCTTAGCTGCCTGTTTATTTTTATTTTTTCCTAGAACCATATGAGTTATTTTCTCTGTGATTCCTTTTGAAATTAATTTCACAAATTGGTCCTTGGATTTTGAAGTCAGTGTAGGTATGTTTTAAATTTTATACCAATTTTCCTATTATATTAACTAGCAATATCATATGTATTTCATATATGAATTCTAAGCATTTTTTTTAAGAATTGAATTTATTGCTGAATTTAAACTATTTATATTTAATGCAAGTGTACTTTTCCTGAAAGGACTTGCAGTGATAAAGCCAAGTAAACTGCAAAGTTTTATCCTTACCCTTCTGTCCTTGAAATAGGGAGTAAATATGGGAACAAAAAAGGATAAAATACTTGAAGTGAAAGATGGCCAAAACACGAGAAGTGAGAGATGATCACATCAGGAAACGGAGAAACAAAACGCAGCCAAGAACAGAGGCATTTATTTTGATTCTCTCCTTTACTATATAAAAGTTAATGGAATGCAGAACTTTATTGAGATCCACTGACAACTACTGCCTTACCGAATTGATGCAGTACAGCTGCTCTGTACGGATCCTACAGAGGAACCTCTGGTGGGATTTAAAATTTAAAATTATCACTCGTTCATACGCGTTGGCACTGATAATCTAACAGGGTTGTGCGTGATGGGCTAATGATAATGCTGACTAATACTCCCAGGAAAAAAAGCAATATCTCACTAAATATGTTGTGTAAGAATGAGATCAAGACGAGAAAAATATAATAAAGTGAAAATTTAAAATTTGTCTCTGCCGTGCTGCACATAACCATGAATTAGCTTTGAAGCCGCAGATGCTGTGAATATGCTCGAGAGCTAAGAGCAACATTATTTATCAGTGTAAGTTGCTCGGCTGATGTAAAGCAAGAGTTTATACAGTGCGTTAACCCTGGGACATTAATTAATCTCCTCCTGCCCGTGTTGTGTTTGTGGGCATACATCAAACGAGGCTGCGCGGAAGGCAATCTCAGATGTTTCCATCTTTGTGCTCTGCAGAGCGAGCTGTTCTAATGGACTCGGAGGGTTCTTAAATCACAAGCGGAGACGGACGGCTTCTTCAGAGATTAATAGGGTGGATAGCTGGTTTCTGATGTTTCAAGTGGGGTGTCAAAAAACACTTTTGAATCAGTGGGCTTAAAAGCGCTGAGTTATGTTCTTTGCCCTTCCTGAAGGAAGCAAAAAATATAATTAAGTCAGCATGTATTTAACAGCGTATATCTGTGTGCGCTTGCATACAATATATCCAAAGAACATTAATAAGAACACAAAACTAGTTCGGTTTTGCTCTGATACAACCTCTAATTTTATCAGTTTAAAAAAAGTTATCATTTTTACCTATACTAATTAGTACCCAGCCAGGCCAGTGCCTGTCAAGACAGACCGGTCAGTATATTCTTTTTTCTTCATTGCTGTCCACTGTGTGGCCCATTCTTTACCAGCCCAATGACACCGAGTTCCTTGGTGCTTTATCAATGTATCTGTGGTGCTCATCCCACATAATCCTTCAGTGGACTGTGAATGTTGATTTATTCTTCCCTCTGCCACAGTAATTTAACCCCCTTTATACACTGGTAACAGAAACACATGAAGATCAAGAGGCAAAAGTCTGTGAAAAAAAATGACTGTGAGCTTCAGATGCCCGGTTGGAGATAATTGGACTTGTTCCTTCTGAGAACGTAGTCCTGTGCAGTATTCTAGCCTTTTAAGAAACATTTCCCTTAGACTTTAGCTAGGTTTGAAAGTGTTTATCCTCATAACAAGCGAAATATTTAGTTATACACCCTGTCAACTGGGACACAAAGGATTTTTTCTGATAAACTCTAATCCCAGTCCCAGGTTTACAGGTACGAATCTCATTCCCTTTCTTTTGGCTGACATTTATCCACGTCTCCCCTTCACTCAGTTTGCTGCTTTGCCCAGATGTGCTTTGATTCTGTAGACTAAGTTTTTTTCCTGTGTTTGCTGGTTCTTCAGCTCAAATTCCTCCAGGGAACTTATTGGAACCCTCGGTGAGCCTGGCCGTTTCATGGTACCCTCTTCTGCCCCAACATTTCTTTTTCTGTGCACTAGTGCTCACCTCGTCTCACTCATTTCAGCTGCTCTTCGTGTTCTTGGTCCCTCCATCCTCTCTTCTTCTGTGCAGCTTCAGACTGGGTCCCACCTCAACTCCTTCCCTAAACAGATCCTAGTCCCATTTGCTTCTACTCTCATTTTCCACCTTTCTGTTGTCTTTTTTTGGCATTCTACTGTGGAAGGGACCACAGATCCCAGGAGACACAGGGCACCTGCTATTAAGTTCCTATATCTGGCCTTGGTATTGGAGGAGTTTCTGTTGAATTTAAGAAACTTCCACAAAGCAAATTTCCTTGGGCTCTCCCTTACGAAGGTCTAGGCTGTGCTCATGGTTTTGGGAACACAGGCATTTCAAAGATGAGCGCAGTAATTTGGTGGGGGAGAAGGTGGGCTTCCCTTTTGTCTAGACAAAAGTATGTTTCCCCCCATTCATTTTCAGATGAAGTCCAGCTGTAACGAGCTATTTCTGGAAAATACCTAAGATGGAAAGTTCTAGCCTAACTGCAAAAACATTTGCAGAATTATAAGCAACTAAAAGAACTGAAAACAGTGCCTAAAATAGGAACCGTTAAGCCATCTTACTAATGGCTGGTATTACCAGCCCCACCTATATAAAATATAAGCATTGCTGTTCTAATAGCCTAAATGCACTAAATACCACTAATGTAATATTTAATTTAAAAAATCAATCTGTAATTGCTGACAGGAAGATGCGGCCGCTGTTTTTCTTGACTTTATTGATCTACCAAAATTATAAAGTGGCAGTACTTTATGTAAGCTTTATTTAAAAGCATAACTGGAGAGCGATGACAGAACAGTTTATATACTAATGTGGTAAATATAGCAAGAGCACTGTTCAGTATGCTAAGGAAGGAATAAGCCACTAAAAATGCTATTTATTTGTGACAATTAAAGAAAAAAAAGCTGAGAATTTTTTTTTTGCTTTCTTTTTTTCTTTGAGTATTTTATTTTTGTTTTTAGTTTCCAAAGATATCCCTAAAAGAAGAAAGATGAATATTATGGCCTAGAAGCCAGTTAATCTTTGGGCACATTCATTTTAATCTACTGCGCATCAAAAGCAGTGAAGGAATTTACACTGTCTTTCATCTTCTGTAAGCTCTAAGCACACACCTGAACATCATCGAGGTTTTGGTAGCTTGCTGTCATTTAATATCTCTTGGTATCTAAGCTTTGTGGGCACCTGGACTGAGACCCGTGTTGGAGCACCCACACATGGGGCACAGTATGGGAGTATTTGCCTGTGCAACTGCCAGGTGAGTTGACCCCAGCTGGTGAGTTTGTTTGCAGTGAAATTATAAAAGGCGTGGGTTTTTATTGCAGCTTTATATGGGAACTGCCTTTTTTCCTCTTTGGTTTAGCACTGTAGTGGCCTTGCTGCTGCTGTACAAAAACTAAAATAATAATAATAAGCCCTCTGTTCTGCTTGAAGTTCAACTGTGCTATTTATATGTTTGTTTTGGCCAGCACACAAGGATGTTTCATAATAGTGCTGCTCTTCATCCCTCTGAATTTCTTGTTTGTTTTGTAAGCTAGAGATTGTCTCTATCTAAGAAGGCACACCCGAGTAAAAAGAGTTGTAAGGGCTGAATCTATTAGAGATCATAGCATAATTGTCTGCTCCTTACATTCTAAATAAAAAAAATAGAATATGGAAAGAGGCATAACTCCAGTGATGAGGAATCTTGATAACGGGTGAATGATCTGGGAGATTTGGAGGAGCCTACAGATAATGTCATTATGTTAAATGGGGTCTTACTTCAGCAATACTGGTACACATCAAACTGGTGGTTAGCGGTGGAGGGAAATAAAGCTCTATTTATGACTGGCACCGTTCACAGTCCCAGTATCTGGACTAACTAAGCTGAGTCCTGTGCATTGTCACTCATAGCATAACTATGCCAGGGAGACGCTTCCTAGGCTCTTTCCTAGCACAACAGTATGAGACTCCTTGTCCATATATACTGGGTCTATGCAGAGGGGTATGTGGATCATGATTCAACTTCTTGAAGCTGAATTCACCTTCAGAATTATCTGCCAAAATTACCAGCCCGTAATCTGCATGGCTCCTACTGACTCCAGTAAAGCTTCTGCAGCTCCCTTCTGCCCAGGCATTAATGGAAATTTACACTTGCAGAACAAAGTCAATCTAATTCACTGTGATATATATATATGTTTGTTTTATTTTATTGGTGAAATCAGCTCCCGTGAACATTTCAGTCAGCTAAAATGTGGGTCAGATGGGGCATCTGGTCAGTATGGGATGCACAGTCTACAAAAACAAACAAACAAACAAAGACAACGTTCTTCACTGAGGCAGGAGGATCCCTTTGTGGATCAATTTCGAGTTAAAAGATAGAAAATAGAGGATAGGAATAAATGATTCTTTTTTTTTGCCTTGAGGGGAGATAACATACATGGTCCTGCTGAGAGCTGTGCTGTGTGTTCAGGGCCTTCATGCATTCCTTTTAAATAAGAAAAGAATAGGCAGAATTGTTTAGGAGAATCTAATACTGACTATGAAGAACTGCAGTAAGATGTAATAGTTAAATAAAAAGCTGGTGATCAAATCTAAGCCAACATTACAGAAAAAAAAATTGGGAGTATGGTGTATATTTTTCAGTATCCATTAGATTAATGCTCACAGATGGAAAAAATAGACAAAATGAACGCTAGGAATTATTAGGAAAAGGACCGATGACAAGATAGAAAAGCATCATTATACAAAATAGATCCATGGTGCTTCCACATCTTGATAACTATGAACAGTTCTGATCCTCTTATCTCCAAAAAAGCATAATACATCTGGAAGTGAGTAAAAAAAATTGACAAGACTGATCAAAGATGTGAAATGAAGACATGTAAAGAGAGACTCAATAAGAATTGCAACTTTGAAAAGGGGTGATTGGAGAGTATCACACTGTTGCATAAAACCCTGAATGCCCTAGGGAAGATGAAGAAGTAAAAATTATTCCCTGTTTTACATAAGACAGAAACTGCATAAAAAAATGTCCAGAAGTAGGTTTAGAGCAAAATAGCATACTTGTTTACAATATATTATTAAACTGGAATACCTTTTGAGAGGAGGTTGTGGTAACGAAAAGTATTAAGTGGGTTCAAAATGACTTCATACAAAATTCATGCAGGGTCTGTCAGGGATTACTAAAATCATGGTTTATATGCAGCCCTCAGGCCAACAATATGCCGAACTGCTAATTGACAGAAAGAAGGGAACATGTTAGAGAAAGATCACTGTAGTTGCCTGTTTTTATACTGCTCTTTGGATATCTGCTACTGGCCAGTACACACACATAAATTCTGAAGCAGACGGTCTTAGCTCGGATGGACTGCGATTGTTGTCATGAAGCCTACAGGTTTTTTCTTGGTGGTGCTACATCTTTGTGGACATACTTATTCAAAGAGAATTTTTAAAAACTTTGTGCATCACTTTTACTTCTTCTGTCCTCTAGTGCTGCAGAACATCAAAGAGTATGCAAATCATTAGTTAATAAATATTTACTGCACAGGGTGACCATAGCACATGGAACAAACCTCTCTGGGATGTTTCCATTGCAGTTGAATGTTGATCTGTTTAACCAGCTTTCCATTCCAACAAGGGTAGATATGCTCCTCCTTCCCTCTTTTTGTTTAAAGGAAAATGTATGGAGTACTGTGTCTGCATGGGAAATTATTATTATTTTAATACTGCCTTTAGTTCATTTATTTGCATGTCATCAGAGTTGGGAACCTCTAGGAGACTGTTTCCTGGTAGTGATATAGCAGTACAGCAACTGCATTTTTCTCCTTTCTGGATTGAGAAGAAATAATATTTACTCTTTGTGTGTTACTGTGGTATAATAATAAATCTTGTGTTCTCCCCAGAGACTATCCGTCCACAGTGTGACAAGTATTTGAAAGCGCATCTATCTATTATTCAGGTGACAAAAGATTTCATCATGTATAAATTGGAGTGGAGGGCAAACGTTTGGGGTATTAACGAATGCCTTCTGCTTCTTCAAGAAGATCAGTATCTTCAGGCTTCATATCCCATAATTTGCACTATGACACACCTCTCAGCAGGTGGAGTGACAGTGACACTGTAAATATGGCCCAGAAAATATTGGCCTTCTGGGCCACCTTGGCTGCATGTTCTAGTAGGTGCTGAGATGCCTAATGCATGATCTTCTCTCCACATTTGTCCATGCTTCTTGCTCGGTTAGACAAAGTCATCCATGGCTAATGACCAACTGCATTTTAGCCTAGTAATTTATTCATATAGCTTTGTAATCCCCTGATGTGAGCACTTGCATGACAAAGCGTTGGTTGGTGACATTTATGGAAGCTGTGGCTTGGACTTGTAGGGAGAGGTGTTCTGCGGGAGGTGAACAAGGAAGGACACCTACCACTGCAGGCTTCAACGTATGGGAAGAACCAGGGATAACACGGGCTTCCCCAGACAGAGCTCCCTGCTCCTTGGGCCTGGGAGGAAGCTCTCCGCTGTGTCTAGGTCTCTGCCGTATCGTTGCTGACAGATTCTGTTATCTCAAGCACAGTCTGAGAGCTGCCTTGCTCCCAGCCAAGGCAGCTGGACAGCTCTGAAGTTCCCTGTCCTTGCTAGACCTTCTGTCTGTACCTTTATCCTCTGCCTAAAACTAGAAGTAAAGCCTGAAAATCCGCACCATGGGAAGGAAGGAGCCACCTGTGTCACCCAGGAAGGAAACTCTGGGCACACTGAAATGTCCAAAATCCCCTCTCAAGAGGTGCATCCCTGGTCCAGGCTCTGGTGGGGCTGCAATGGGGATGATCTGCACTTGCACCCCTGACAGGAGGCACCGATGACTTCCCAATCAGGGCAGGAGCTGGACCGTGCAGATAGATGCAGCTTCTGGCTGCTGAAACCCCCGAGGAGCTCTATGGAAACCCGGTCCCCGCAGCTGAGCTGAGCTCAGCGCAGCACCACCAGCCTGCAGCCGCATCCGTGCTCCGAAGAGGCTGGTGAAACATCCTCAGGACGGCTCCGATCAGCGGAGATTAAACAGCCTCGGGCAAAGCAAATCTGGTCTGCGCGTTTTTAATTCCTAGGCATTTAGAAAATTAATGATTTATCAAGAAAGCATAAAATGTTAACTTAGGAAAAGCGAAGCTTTAGGGATATTCACTTAAACACATCAGCCTGCTTAATGAGGAGCTCTATCTAGACCATTAGATGTAGCAAGCCTTCCTTGTGGGAAAGACTGGACTCTTATCAATTAATATGGGAAGAATACTCCTTGTATTTAATCAGCTCTTTTAATTCTGTGGTCTTAATGAGCTTTTACAAACTATACATGAGCCCTAGAAGGCAACTGGTTGGATACAGATAATTGTGGAGAAGGATGTGACAGCTACATTGGATATTTCTGATAATCCTTATGAATGGAGATCATTTCCAAGCACGCTAGACCAGGATTCTCCAGGTATTTTTTCAAAGACCTGATTTTGGGACACAGGTGCCCACTCTGTGCAAGCCATTGCTGTTAAGTCAACTGAACCCGCAAGCACGGAGCTCAGCACAAGATTCAGTGTTCAGTTTCTCTGTACTTGGGCAGTGGGCAGGGTTCAGGCTGTGGATTGCTCGGAGCACCATAACCAGGTCACAAAATCAGCCTGGTTTCCACTTTGGCAGGGAGGGTTTCCTCAATCCTGTGCTCTCGTGAACAGCCCATCAGAGGAGCCAGGCCCTTAGCAGGACAGGGCTGAAGCAGAGACGTCCCTAAGCCTGGGAGGGCCAAACTGCCCACTTGCGCCTGCACCTACCGCTGATTCCAGCACTCATGCAGGAAGATCGTTTGTTTCTGTACCGCAGAGCAGCGGTTGGAGCGGTTGCTCAGGAAGGAGCCAGCCTGCTTTAGGCTGACCTAACCTCTAGGCAATAGGAGTGGTGGAATTGGCATGTGGGAGAATACTCAGTGCACCACGGAGGGGAGAGGGGGATGAGAGAGGATTTTCTCCAGAAAGAGAGGCACAAGAAGCAGGCAGAAACGTCTCCCTTCCAATGTGATTTTCTCTGTTTTATTTGGTTAATACTTGGAGCAAAATACTTGTAAAATTTATTATTTCCCAAGGGCTGCAAGTGTCCCTTGGATAAGAAATGCTTTTTAAGCACTAACCAATGCAGGACATACCTAGTTTTTTTCTTGTCAGACAGGAAAAGAAAACAGGTTCCTGGTACATTGGAACTAAAGCAAAATTGAATGTGGTATTTTAAATCAAACCTTAGGAAAAGGAATATACACTATGCCAGGTTAGAAGTTGGAGACCTGGAAATAGAGAGGCAAATTAACTTATGTTCTCTAAATCATAAAGGCTAGTTGACTTCCACAAAAGTTGATAGTAGACTTTCTTACTAGCTCTAATCAATGCCACATGCCCAGAGTATTGTTTTAAAGAATATATGGCAAAATGACAAAAATGATATTTACTGTGTTTGTGGTTCTTACTGTATCTGATTTCTTGTCTATTTAGAAAGATCTGGAGCAGATGCACGGAGGTACAACCGCTTACAGTCTGGCTCCTGTGTATTGGAGTTAATAATTTGTGCCATGAAGGACGAATTTCTAGACCTGCTGAAATCAGAGAGCTGGTTCCCAGATGAGCCGCGAGGGGCCTGTTCTGACTGACTGCACTGCAGGTAGGGAGAGTTTTCGTGTGTCTTGTCTTTTCTTTCCTGCCCTTGAAGGATGCGTCACTAATTTGGACAGTAAAAATCTCATACCTGTAACCCTGCTCCTGTGAACCGCACTAAGGACCCTAAGGACCACCCGGATCAATCCGACATCATTTATGTGTTGTGTCTTTAACTGAGGCAAATAGTTTTTGTGAAGCTTCTGGGAGCACAGCTTCTCGGCTAGACTGTAGCAAGAACATGTACACTGACCCCGATGAACACTGTTTTTAATGATCCGTTTCTCTTTTTTATACCAGCATGCAAACCATTATTACCACTGTGATCTGAATAACATTAGAAAAAGCTTAAAATGTCTAAATAACAATTCTCACAGTTGGTTAAAAAGAAGAGAAACATAATTAGTCAGGATTGCTGGTACACAAAAAGAACAGTCTACATCTCCCCAAACAGATACAGGGAGTTCTGTGGGATATTTCACCCTGTCAATTCCATGACGCTCCAGCATTTCTTATGGAAACACAACTACACTGGTTGGTTTGTGGAGGACTATTCTGACTTGTAATCTGTTGGGTTTTGTTGAGGAATCAAAAGAAACTGACCTGCACTCACTGTAACACAGTGCTGTATTTCTTTGCATTTTACTTTTAGAAGATAAGATCTTCATTCAAGAAAAAGTCAATCCCCTAGGGAAATCAAAGCTGCCATTGGTGAGGTCTACACATTTTTAGAAACAGTGTTTTTTCATATATTCCCCAAGTACAAAACATTGGAGAGAGGCACATTTTTAGTAACATTAATACATGCAAACACAGTTAAAGCCGCTCTCTACAATAGCTCAGTAGACACTCTGAACATCTCCCTTTAGAATTAAATTCGAAGAAATGCTGGATGTGCTCCCTTCTGCCTGCACAATGATCCCTGTATTATTCTTTCAATCTTGGTAACAGCTACATGAAGAGCAGTTTATACAGTGGACAGTGCTTTACTTTTTCACAGCCTGTGCTGAGAACGACTTGGGATCCCTGATGATAGGAGAGTACACATGTCTGTCCTCTGCCATGCTATTTCCCTTCATTTCTGATGAGTATCATTTGACTAAACTGGCTAACTGCTTCTCATTTCCCAACATTGCCTCCAAAATTGTTTAACTGCTAAGGAGCAAATTTTTTTTAAAAAAATTATTTTTAATCCAACTCAGCATAAAAGATGATTTATCAATCTCTTTAGAAGATATGACAGTGATTGAGCTTTACTCTGAATGGTGATTCATAGATCTCAGGGTTAGTTTACAGGGAATAGAGTGAAATCACGAATGGTGTCTTCTTTGTAGAAGAAGCAACAAGAAGTTGCCAGTGTTTTTGTCGACAGTTGGCCAATGCAGTGGCAAAGTGCACAGGAAAGAGGGTGCACAAACAGGACAAGTGACAAGGGACGGCATCAGCAGAGCGCACCTGCCATGCCATGGATTCAGTGTGAACAGTGCATCACGTACTAAGTGTGCACGAGTGCAAATAACGGGTGGCTGATTTTCTTTAATGAGTGTGTGGAAATTAAGTGGAAATTAAGTGGAAGGGAACTCTTGAATTAGCGCCCTTGTGCTCAGGGGGAGTGCACAGAGCATGAGGGCCTGGAGTAAGTTCAAGCTTTCTTCAAAGCCCAGAGCTGCCTGCTCCCTCTGCGCCAAATTCTGCCTTCAGTCTCCTCCTGCCCTGCTCGAACTTGCTTTATGCCAATAAGAAACCCTTTTCTGTGAAAGCTGGAATGATTCTAGCTTAAAATATGAGGTTTTCAACCTCCTGTGTTACATACAGTAAATAACATCAATTATGTGTAATATTTGCTGGTGATCATTATGAATTACTGCAGCTAGCAGCTGCAGATCCCATTACAAATGAAGTTTTAGAAAGAGTGGACTGTCATGCAATGCGTATTAAATTTATAGCATGGCTGCTCAGTTCAATAAGGTACAGATTATGAATTAAAAGTCAATAATGGGATTATGATCATTCAGTTAGAGGGCTCTTTTTCTAATTAACTGCAATCTGTCATCCAGATAGTCTGTGATAACTCATCTGAGCACAACAGCAATGCATCTGTTCTGCACACAAATAATGCTGATCCTCCCTCTTCATTTTAATGTGTTATGACTTATGTATCCCTGTTTCTTTTCCACAGACTGAAGCAAAAAAATCTCTTGAGATCTACAGACTTAGTTTTACCTTTGTTATGAAAATAGCTCTCTCTGCGATGCTGTACCTGAAAATAGGCTCAAGTAGAATGTCCCTACTGCTTAGTTCAGCTGCTTAGCCAAGGGGAATGGAAATGAGCTCCACACTCTGTTTCCAGTTCTACTGACTCTATTTTTGACTTATCTCTAATTCCGTTTCTATGCATCTGTAAAATGGGCACTGTAACAGCTGAAGGGAATGGAGCAACTTTAATTAGGGTTTTGTAGTATACAAGTAATATACAAGTATACAATACCTACCAGTATATTTATTGCTACTTCCTCTCAGTTTATTATGTGGAAAGACCATCTCTGGAGGTCAGAAAATGAAAAAGAAACAAGGACTTGAAATAGAAAAATGGGTGGTGGTCATGTCCTACCTCCAGAGACACATTTTGGAGGTCCCGTGGGGCACTAGCGGGTGAAGGCAAACAGCTGATCCTAATCATTTGTCAAAATAAACTTGCAGATAAAGCAGGAATGCCAGAGAGGGGATGGGAAGGGGGGAAGTTGAGTGTCAGGAATAATTTCTGTCAGTGTATGTTGTAGCCTTAGATGTTAGGCATGGGCCAATAACTAACCTCTTAGTTAGTATTGGAAGAACCTAACTATTTTCCCAAGCTTTTTCTTAGGATGCAGACTGAGTGATGGTGACTGGGTTCAAAAGGTGGGATTCCTTTCTGGGAAGGGTTAGGGTCAGGGCTCTGGGAAGGGTTTTTATTGTGATCATTGGATTAGTTGGAATTCTGTGTGTAATTTTAAATGACTTGTATATTTTCCATAGATCTTTGGAGAGGCATATTTTATAATCTAAAGAAATAGAATAAATAATAGAATTTATGTAAAGTTCTTCAACTGAAGACCTTTTGAAAACCCACCTAACCTATTTTGGTCTGGAAATAGTGATTAAAGAATAAAATCTCTTGTAATATTACTTTCTATATTTAGTCATATTTAGGTATTTTTTAAGATTCTCATTCCCATGGCATCTATGTTACATCATTCTCATCCCAAATCTGTGGCTTGTTGTAAAATTTTGTAATGATAGTTCATTTTTTGGCATTCCTATTTGTTATGAAGCTGTTGTATATTTACCAACAGCTATTTGTCCACTTTCAAACATGTTGTTTTGATCCCATTGATCCACTCCTTTGTGTTCCAGCTTGTCCCCTGTGTCACCTCTGTGATATGGGGGCATCCATCAGTTTTGTGTCATGGGAACTCATGACGCTGCTTTCACACAGATAAGATTTTCCATGTTACACTCCTGAATGTGATACCAAGATGCTTGGATACCGTAGTGGCATTCACAGTATGGGAACTTGAGCAGAACAAAGTAAACCGTTTTTCTGATGACAGTTACAAACGCTCATGAATTTCGTCTTTGATTCTTTCCCCCTACGCTTCTCAAAGATTCAGGTGCTGTCAGTGATATACTTGGCCCAGTTAAATACATATTTTGTTTGATATCATTTTATGACAGCATCTTTGCCCTGCTTCCAACCTGTGAATGCAGGAACGCACTGTGCAAGCCTCCCAGGAGGAGGTTTTAACCAGCAGCACTGAGTAAGAGCATCCGAACTTGTGGGTCTGTCCCACATTAAGGTGTGCTTGTTTAAGGTTCATGCCATCCCAAATTTACCTCTGGAAGAGAGTGAGTTTTGAGGATGGAAATAGGGTTCAGGGCTGCCTGATATTGGGGCAGATTTGGATTTTTTGTGTGACTGAGACACAAGTTAGGAGCTGTTGGCTCTACGTGTCTGTACTTAAGCCTGGTACTGTCCATGGAGACCACAAACTCTTTTTCTGAGTAAACAGAGCTCAGAGCTTCTGCAGGTTAATTTTTCCCCCTCATGTCCCAATATTGATTCACATTTTTCCTTGACTAAGTCTGTCCCATTACAAAATTCTAAGGGCAAATAACTGTGTATACTTTCCCTTTTCAGCTTTACCAAACCAGAGTAATTTTTGTTATTTAAATATTGTATTTTTCAGCTCCTTTAAGATGACTGTGTTTTCAGAGATGTGAAGACTGGCACAACAGGATTAGAGAGAGATAAGCAGGGAGTGACCTGGCTCTTAACATTGTCTGCCCACTAAGTAAAATCTACAACAAAGTCATAAATAAGACGGTAACACAATTTTGCTTGAAAAAAAGGGTCAGATTTTTTTAAAACACAGTTGTCTCTCTTTTTTTTTTTTTTTTTTGCACCTGTAACTTCCTGGCAGAACTGATGTCATTTAGGCTCCAGTTCAGCAAAGCACTTAACCATGCTACTTAGTCCCGTTGACTTTAATGGGAAGTAATTACATGTTCCAACAAAGCCCATGCAGAAGTGCTTGGCTGAATCAAGGTTTTAGACATCGTAATGAGAACCTGATTGGGAGGGAGGGGGAGGCTGAATTAATGCTACACTGAAAATCAAGCCCATACTCCCCAAAAATATACATTAAGAACTCATTTGTTGCAGTGCTCTCCCTGTGTTGTGGCATATATTGATGTCATTGCTATGAATAAAAACAGAAAACAAAATTCTAATGACCGTATCCATGTGTCACACACAGAGCCCATATGCACACTGTCACCTACTGTGACCACGATCTCCAGATGATGCTGGTCTTTTCCTTCATCCCTTTCTGGCAGCTCGTCTCTCCGGCTTTATCTTTCGCTTTCAATGGAGGACGGGATCTCTCTCATATTTGAGCCATTTGGATTGTGTTTGTCAGAGCTGCTGTTGGTGTGATCTGTATTAAAACAGCAATTTGCAGCTCCACCGGCCCCGACAGTCACTGCTCGTTAGCGTCACCTCCAGTAACACCTTCCAGCTGGGCTGCGGGGCCACCCGCTCCGATCCCGGGTCCATGCGGAGTCACCACCGCCTCCCGTCACTCCTGTCGCGTTACGCCGCGTCCCCATCCATCCCCTGCACAAGGTTCATTACCGCGCGTGGAACAGACCCTGCTCGCTCGATATCACTGCTGACGTTAACGCTCCTGTCCGCACAGCAGGTTTGGCTCTAGGAACGCACGGCAGCAGCATCACTTTGCTTCAAATTTTGACTGAAAGAGTTTGCTCGAGATGTGGCTCCACTTCTGCAATGTGTGTGTGAGCATTTAACGAGGCAGTGTCGACGGCTGATGAATCAATATGTACAAATAATTTCTCGTTTGAGGGTTGGGAGGGATGACAGTGCATACTGTGAGCTCATATCCAAGCTGACTAACCTTTAAACAGTGACTTTAGGTAGGCTTTTGCGGGATATGGGATTAGGCATGGGGGGGATTGCTGGAAACCCCAGCAGAATTCCCTGGAGGAGGGATAAGGAGGGCTACCCGCCCATGCTTGTGTGGCTTTGGAGTTGTGAAGTGTCAGCTGGTGATGAGAGGGCTCTTCACAAACCCCTTTTTGTGCTTCGTCCCGCTGAGTTGACCATGCCCATCCCCTGCTCGAACCGCATTCGCAGCCCCAGGTTAGCGGCAAGGCGGCTCCAACAGGGTGAGGGCAATGGGTGCCCACGGGGCTCCGTGCGGCTGCCAGGGCGAGGGCGGCGGGTGCCCACGTGTCCGGGCCCCGTGAGGACAGACCTCGGTGTCTGACCTGTCTGTCCCGCTCCCACCACGCTGCCCTGCTGATGCTGCGTGCTCGCTCCGGTAGCCGTCCATGGCACCCCTTGCGCGCCGCCGCGCTGCTCCCTGGAGCGCCACGTGGACACGCCGCCATCTCCTGCTCGCGTTGAGGCAGGAGGAACGCTCTGCAGAGTCACCATGTCTGAACCAGGAGGCCGAGGGGACCGCAACCCGTTTCTGCCAGGGCAGATCAGGGCGTTTTCATGTCCGTGTGACCGTTAATCACTGCCATTCTCACAGGAAAACTGGTTTTTGCCTTGGTCACCCTGAGGCACAGCTACCCCCACTGCTGGGCATGGGGTGAATTTCGACAGCCCTTTCTGTTAGGGGAAGAGAAAGTCTGGGTGAATATCCCAGAGTGAGATTCACTTATTGGTGGATTTATTTATTTATTCCCCTTGGGAGGAAGTAATGACTGAAATGAAGATGTTAACTCTCCTCTGTGCCCCATTCTGCTTATCCTGGAGCTCTGCCCCATTCCGCCCATCCTGGCTGGCGTCCGTGGGAGATAATGCCCATGTCTTGGGAAGGCCGGAGCAGAGGGAGCCTCGGGAGGGAGGTGGTAACAGGGAGCTGTAAAACAGACCCGTAAATGCCCGTGACATTGAGCGAGTGACTCTGCTAGCACAGCACACGGCGACGCGCGGCCATCTGTGCTGTGCTGTGCGTCCCTAGGCGATGCTGCGCGAGGGGAGGCGCCGCGAGCAGCCGTGTCCTTGTGGGATCGTATCTGTGTTTGTCTTGATTCCTTTTTCAATCTAAAGTTTTTCTGTTTCCTTCTTCCATAAGGTATTTTCCTGCGTGTGGCTCCTACCTGGTGGTGAAGATGCTGGAGCTCTGCGGACACGGAGGGTTTGCAGGGGGGCAGCCCCGCGTGCTTCCCCTCGAGCTGCCACCACCAGCACTGAGCACTTAGTGCAGCTGGACGGTTTTAAACACATATTGCCAAGAATGCTGACTCCTAATAGATTTAAAGCTGTTAAAATCAGCATATTTAGTTAAATTTACTATATTCTAGATATTAAGCAACGCATCAAAATAAATGAAGTGACATGTTAGCAAACATATGTAAAACATCGTTCTGTTCCCGATCTCACCAGCTTATGACATTACTGTTGATTTTATTTTATAACTGATGTAAAGCTTTAATCCTAAGGATGATTGGTGATGGATGTTATGTGCTAAATTCGTTGTCAGGGCCAGGACCCCCGCTATAGTTTTCCTTAACATTATCTGCAAACTGTAGAGTATCATCCCCACGGAAGGGAGCACAGAGCAGTAACTCGGGAGAGCTTTGGGCGTTCCCGTTCCATCAGATACTGTTTCCTCCGCATGGCAATAGATCAAACCGAGCGGACAGGCAGCTGGTGCCCTTCCCTGCCTGCTCTGGCTGACATTCCTCAAAGTTGAATTAGGGACAGTGTTATTTATCTTTCGCTGCACTGAAAATACAAATTCCATAGTCCCTAGTCACGTGTGTTGTCTTCACACATCAGAAGAAGTGACTGCATTTTTTCTGAGGCGGATTTTTTTACCATTGATGGAAAATTAATGATAGCAAGTCAAATACTCCCTATTAGGATTAACTAAAATGATCAAAGTTTGGATGCTGTTTACTCCCATACTGCCCCATCCATCCCAGCCCGCTGTGAGCTGCTGGGGTGATCTCCAGTAAGTCTTCTCCTTCGTTATATGCACCATATGTTAAGAGGCTATTTTAAAAGGGGAAACGGTGTTCTGCCCCTGCACCAGGTACTCTGCGACCCATTAGTAAAAAGTACTGCTTCAGGATCATGATTATTATTTTGCAATTGTAAAGCTAGTTAAGTCCTATAGCTCAAGGAAGAGATAAAAAGCAAGCTCTATTCTCATACAACATCACTTTTATGGTAATTTAGAGCCAAATACCCCATCAGTGTACTATAGCCAAATCCCCAAACCCCGCCATGCAGAACTGCCACTTAGGTAAGTGAATTGTTGTGCCAACGCTGAGGGTGACAACGTCTGATGCTTTTGAAAACGCTCATGCAAGAACTGAGCCTGCTTCAGAGGGAGCAAAAACACATATACTAACAAGGCAAAAATAAACTACGGCTACATGACTCGCACAAAGGCCCGGTCGCTACACTCTTCTAAGTAATCTATTTTAAAATGATTGTTGGCATGATCACGAGGGTGCAGCGCAGGAGACTTATATGGTTAAATGTTATAGTGGTCTAATAATGCAAAAAGCATGTGTAAGGCCTCTTGGCAGCGAGCCCACCGTGGTGGCAGTTTTCCTCCAAGCAAAGCTGCAAGAGAGGAGAGAGAGATAATTAATGGGGACCTGCTTTGTGTGCCAGGGGAGATTATTCTTATGCTGTGAGCAAAGAGTACACGTCTGGAAAAAAATGCAGAGAAAATAGAGTTGTTTTGCGCTTCTCTAAAACACAGTTTAATGAAAATGAGAAAATAGTGGAAAGTCACTTCTTCAGTCTCTGGCTTGCTGCCCAAATATGAGCAGGGATGCGCAGGCCCTGAGCTGTACACACAGCACCACTTGCAGCAGTTTGCTCTGTTTCCAGATGCCTGCTGTCTGCAACTGTGTTCTTCTCCTTGCTGCTTGTCCCTTCGCGGCTGGAGGAGAATTTTCCTCTCCGAATGTGACTTCTTGCAATGCTTTCTCTCCAAAGAGCAGGGCCTGTTGTGTTCCACTTGCACTTGGGTTTTTCTTAGGAGTCTGACGAAGCTTGAAGGTACCTGGAGTTCTCTCTGACTTGCTAACCCTGCTTGCAGGGTTTGCCTGGGCTATGGAGATCCAGCTCTCAGCTGTTTCTGAAGCAACCAAACCACGTCAAGCCTCATTTTCTTTCTCTGTAGCTTGAAAGTGTTTGGTTTCACCATCCAGGGTGGTAAAATCAGGGACTCTTGGTTGCCCAAGTGACCACTGTTTCTGTCTGCTCGGTCTTTCCTCTCTCCCTCCTGGCTGTGCAGAGGTCAATAACAGGCCCTGAGATAAGGTGAATCGGTGGGACCACGTCCATATTTTTATCAGGGTTTTTATTTCTTTGTGTGCTGCTGTTATTAAAAGGTTACTTTGCAATTGAATAAGGAATAAATTAGTATTTTGAATGTAAAGAACATCCCCACTCCAAATAGAGTTCAGTAACAAGAGACTGGATTCTGATGCCGGTTGCATTCACTTATGTTACTTCAGATTTATGTCGGGGTCGCTGAGAGCAAAGCCGGATCCCCTAAATTTCGTAGGTACCTGTGTCTTCAGCTGGACCTCAGTAGTCCTGAGAGCTGAAATCCTGCTCTATCCCAGTCACCCCATTCCCTGGGCACAGACCTGACCCCAGTATTGTTTTGAATGGTAGGTCAGTACTAAACCCGGAGGAAATCCGTGCAATAGTCCCCAGCAGTGCATGTGGTGTGGAAATCAGGGGATCGGGAAGAATAAAACCAGCACCGCCCTGGACTGGCGATTCAGATATGCCCAGTGGGCTGTAGCACACTTGGGAGTCTTTCTTTTGAGTCTGGAAGAGATGGTGTTAATAGACACTATGCACATTGCATTCCCTCCACACCAACACTATGTATAATCATTATCCAAGAAATTTCTCTGTGGAATTTCTTGTCTTTCTATAGACATCACTTTCCAGAAGGCTATTTCAGATAATTACTGGGTTTTCCTCTTTTAGACTTTGATCTGCCTCTGTCCTTTTATAACAATAAAGCTGTTGTCTGGAATCAAATTTATGTTTTAATTACCACATCTCAGAGCATTGAGGTTCGGCATAGTGCAAAGCTTTCTTTCTTACATTTTTTTCTGCCAGGTAGTTAATTGTGCTTCAACACTAGACTTTTAAAGAGATGTGTTATTGAAGTTTGGAGTTTGCTTGCTTCATAGTGTCTTTGAATGTATGTTTCAAGATACAAATTATTCATTGCTGTACTTTGGTAATACTTAAATCCTTCCTAATGTCACTAATTAAGTTGCAGTTGGTTCCAGGAGATACAGCTGTGAAAATATTATGAACTACCACTGATAAATGAAGTAAGAGCAAAATTTCACTTACTGGGGCTTCTACTGTCAAAGCTGTGAAAATGAAGGCAGGTTCTTAAGAAGAGATTACTTTGGTGTTAATGATAGAAGAAAACAAAGATGATCAAAATTATTGCAAAGAAGGGTGTCAAAAGTGTTTCCATATTTTTGTTTTGATGTAGAAACATTGTTCTGTTTCTCAAGATGTTGCATGTGAGTGAGTTCTTCAAGTGGCGAGCCTATTTCTACAGAGGGCCGGTGGAAGCTCCGTTTTCTCTGCTTGCGGGTGTGGTATTGAAGGTCATCTCAAGTAGTCCTCAATGCACAAAGTTAACCCTTTTGTACCATAAGAACAGAGCGGTAGAAGGCCTGTTTAGTCATCTGATTCAACCAACTACTATCATGGGGTTATCTGGTACTGTGCTCTTGTGGCCTTGCTGTGTGCTACTGAGACAGAAAATGATTTCCTAATGCAGTTGAACGCAGCGAACACGTTATCCTGCACAGTATCTGTACACAGAGCGAGGTTCTCTAATTGCCCCTTCTGAGGAGTATTCTATTCACATGTCTGTGGATTCCTTCTCAGCTCAGGCTTTCCTGTTTCCTAGTGTATCTGTGGCAGCCTAAGGACCAAACAGGCAGAGCTCTGGGTCTGGTCAGATCCCAAAAAAAGGTGTTCTGGGAAATGCAGAGCAGAAGGATAATGGGAGACATCCAAGAATCATGTAACTGTGGGCTGAGAGAGCATTATTTAAAGCAATTTATATGATATATATTAGGAACAAGTCTTGACCTAAAAGGGGTCTTTTCCATGATATCTGGGACTTTGACTTTAAAAACAGTTAGAGCAGAGCTCACCCTAACTGTGGAGCTATTCTCACTTTATTCTATTTCTGGGCTTGTTAACAGAGATGTGGAAAGGTTGCTTGGTTTAGCCACTGTTTTGTTCAGGTTTTTTCTTTTTTTCCGTGGTTTGTGCCATCTCGACCTGCTGTTCCGAAGTGTCAGCGTTTAAGTTTTGAACTGATGTCGTTATGCCAAAGTGCAATCTGTGCGCGGCCAAATTTTCTTTTTATATCCCCTAGCTGGGGCATTATGTCTACGTGTTCTAGTTGTTCCTGCGAGGGCGTGAAGTTTAACATGCATCTTTTCCTCGCGTATATAGAAATTATTGAAAAGGAAGGATCCACGGTCTTGAGAGATTTGGGTTAGGTTCCTCTGCGAAGCCACCGTCTCTGAATGTCACATATTTAAAATGGAAGTGCAGTTTTTCAGTATCCTACCTGCTGTCTGTACCAGTACTGATGTGATGAGGGCATAAATGCTTCACGGGATAGGTGTGAATCGAAAGAGAACATTTACTTCTCATTTGTTTGGTATCTCTTTTATTACAAGTCTAAAGGAACCTCAAGATCTGTGAGGTAGGAACTAATTCTCTGATTGTCAAAACTGTTGGGTTCCTTTCAGCCTGCTTGCTGGGCAGGGGCAGAGAATGAAATACTTTATCCAGGATGATGTATTTTGTTCTTGAATGTTCTCTCTCTGTTGCCCTCTGGTAATGGCATGTAGTTTGTCAGAGCAATAAAGTGCTACTGAACTGAGAACTGCACTTCAAGGCATCGTCAGGACAGATTCTCTAAGGAATAAGACCTGAGTGCACTGCAATAATTGCATATCAATTGCTTTCCACGTGTGCACACATATCAGTGACAGAAAATAGGATTCAGTTTACTATGCTTTGAGATTTGATAGACATTGTAGAACTGATTTAATATGACATGTTAAGTAGTCAGGTAATAGTAAGTGAGTCATTTTAATTCTTCCTGTACACCAAATGGCTTATTACCTTGAGTAAATACAGGCCGTATGTCTGTCAAAATTCACAAATTTTTGGAGATATTTGAATGACAAAGCTAATAATGATTTATCTCTAAGTCAACTGTTAACTTGCTTGTATGGCCTCTTAATTAGGTGATGCATTCTGTTAGCCATTTCTGTAGTGGGTCATGTAACATTGCCATAGTTACTGGGATTATTACTGGAACCAGAGGTCATATTTGAGTTCATCACTGTACTTGATGTACTCACGAAAGAAAATTTCAGTAAGTCTTTCTTTTACTGAAGGTAGAAGAAGGTACCAGAAATTATGAGAGGATATAGTGTGTGTTTTACTGATAGAATGGAAACTGAATGGAAATATTTGGTTGCAGAAAGTCTGTATCTGGACTGGAAAACAAATGTAAATATTCACAGTCTCCCACCTACCCTGGAAATGGCCAGCGAACAGATACCTTCATTTTTAAACATGTTTCTTCACGTGTTAAAAACAAGTGCTTACAAACACTTACAAAACAAACACAACAAACACAAACACAAAACCAGTGCCCAGGCCCTGCATTACACAGGATTTCCAAAGGAGGCTTTCACAGAAGAGAAACAAAACCCTAGTGCTTCCCTAGTTGGAACACAAATTAGCAGGAACATCTTTTTCTGGCTCATTCTGTTCCTTTCATCTTAGTGAAAAGTATGATGGAGAGGATGTTCAAAAGCAAAAGAAAAAAAGCAAATTAAATCACATCCGAGTCTATTGTTTAGTTTTAAGCTTGGCTTTTTGTGGTGTGAAGGGCCAAGAAGAGATTAAAATCCAATTGGTTCTCCAACCTCTTTTGATGTTCAGGGCTGTGCAGTTACAGCATGTTGATTCAAAATAGAGTCTAATTATATCTAAACACTTTTTCTGACTTCTGTAATTGTGATATGTTTTTCATCTGACTTTTTTTCTTCTTTTTTCTATTTATATTTAGTGCACTCTGAAACAAGGAGAGGAAATAGCTAGGGCATTTATATTTGTGAAGGCTGCAACAGTGGCTAACTGAGGGGGCCTAAGACAAATAGCAATAAATCCACCTTTCTGAAGAAAAGTAACTATTTAGTAAGAGGGAATGTGCAGAAGACAAATGGGTACAAAGGCTGAAAATTAGCCTGTAAAGCTCAGAGGACAATGGTACTTGTATATGATGAAAGAAACTGCCCAAGTAAACAAACTGATTAGGCCAATGGGGAGGTATCAATTCTGGAAATGCAGAGAGCAGGATATTAGGGCAAGTGAACGGAACCAAAATTATGGTTCAGATGGGAGATGTCAGGAGAGAGAAGACACATTTTCGAGTGTATCGAGTATTTGGTGAGAATGACAGGACAGGATGGTAAGATTTTGAGGGTGAAAGTGAGTGTTTCTAGGCCGTGTGCTCATCATACACCTGGGCTTAAATGAGGCATTAAAAAAAAGAGGTGTTTGTACGTCGGTGTGTAACGACAACAACAGTAATGACAACTGCTTGCTGGAGGATAGAGCAGAAAATAGAGCTTGCCACTTGGATCTGGTGAAGTATTCTGAAGTTGAAAAAGAAGGATGAGCTGTTAATTCCTTATTGTGGAAATGCTACTTTCTTCCATAATAACTGGGACTAGATAGGTTTTATCTTTTATTCACAGCTGAGGAATACTGAAGTGTAAATAAGGGGTAAATATATGTTGCTATACATCTTTAGTTATACTTTTTAAAAATTTATTTGTGTGTTTATTTTAAAAGATGAATAAAAAGTTATTCTTGAGAGAGCGGCATTATCATTTTGATATCCTCCTATATGAATCATTTGTGAGAACAAAGCCAGATGGTTTTCTGTAGCTTTTGCAAACCGCAGCAGTAAGTTATTAACAGCAAAAATGGGAACATGAAACAATGAGGCCCCTGTTTGTGTGAGCAGGCTCCGTGCAGGAGCAGCAGCTCTGCAGGCCCGAGCACAGTCTCGTTGTGTTATCACTTCCACCATCATCAATCCTGGCACTTCCAGAAATCCCGGTCAGAGCTGTTAAGTTGTGGAAAAGATATGTAAAAATATAGCAGAGCGCGCTAGATTTTTAGACCTTATTTTTTAAAGGAATTGTTTGAGATTTTTCCATCATGGAAGAGATGTATCCTGAGATTGTTATGGAAGTAGATATGGGTGAAAATCTAGAGTAATCTGTTCAGTACAGTGGTATTCAATAATCAGAGTAATGGGGATTTATTTCTCTTCTAATGACTCCTGGAAATTGCATGAATTCAAAGGAGTCCCTGTGCTGAGCACACTACGTAAAACACAAAGGGAGCTGTAGGATAATTGAATATTCAGCTCTTTGCACTTTGGACTTAATATTTTCAATGTACACAGCAAAATGTTATTAGAAAACTAAATAAAGTATTTAAAACAGAAATCTAAACCCATTAGTGTAGCTCAATGAAGAATGATCCAGTCCTAGCCAGGAAATGCAAGCAGCATTTGTGCAAAATAAGAGGATATTTGATGCCATCTCGTGGCGGTTCCAGGAGCAGAAAACAACGAGAAAAATCTGTTCTCACTAATTGCAAGAATATATATTGTGTTTCCCTTTCTTCAGTACATCACTGTCATGAATGTGACAATCCAAATATAGCAATTTTATTTAGGAAACTTTATAGTTCAGTTTTCTATAGTCTGTTACTGAATATAAGTGTCTTTTTTTCCCCCTCCTCTCCAGTAACTGTACTTTCTTGAACGTTTTTCCTGGGCATGTCACTAACAGTAATGTCTCAGTGTCACAATTCGCCATCCAAACTAGGTAACCTGGCACAGTTCCAGGTGTAGCTAATATAAGATTTATATTAAATATCTGGCACTAGAAAGCAAAAGTTAAGCAGTCCAAAGGCCAGGAATTACTTCTTTATGTCTAACCACATCGACTGAAGGATTAAGAAGTCTATTACATTAAAACAAATTAAACTCATTAAGTATTAAACATATATAATTATCCTATCCAGGATAAAATATTGATATTATAGAGGGTAGTATTTTCAATAAATCTGTGTGATTTAAAGACATTAACCTTATTGACAATCTGTGCCCATAAATCAAGTGGGTTCCTTAGAAAAAAAGACCTACTTTTTTATTTTGGGTACAAATTAAGGAATAGGCTGTCCTGTAGGCAGGTGTGGGGGCAGCACATGCGTATGTGTATGAGGGGCAGGAGGATGACATCAAAGACAGGGTGAGAAGCAGAGCAAGAATTACTATTCCTTGTTACTTGCAATTTTAGGATCTTCCTCATGGCACTGTCCCTCTGAGGTGGCCAGCGCAGTTTCCCAGTTTCATTGCTCTCGTGTTGCCCAGAAATAAATCAGCCCAGAGAGGAGCCCCCCTTCTGCTGGGCACCACTGGGACTGATGCCCGTTCAGGCACCTGCTTTCAGGAACGACTTTCTTTCCATGACAAAATGTGCCAAATTCCAGGTAGTTCTAGTCTGACTAACCCAGGTCGAGTTAGAGGGGAAAAATTATTTTTTTCCCCACATAATTCACCTGTTTTAAAACACAGTATCTCAGTCTCCTAGAGTGGGAAGCAAAGGAGGAAGACTTTCTTTTCCAAAGCTGATAGTCCTGGGTCTAATGTGCTGCTTCCTAGCTCTCCATGGGGAAGCTCTCCATGCTGTTGCAAATGGAAGCAGATGTGTACAGAATGAGATTTCATGGATGAGCTTTAGACAACATCCTCCGGCTGGGGAGGCAGAAATCCCTGGATGCCTTTTGTAGGATGGGCCAGATATTGTGGTGAAGAAGATAAAACTGGGCACCTTAGTAAACAGTCAGCCCAGGGACTTTAAGTGGACAGAGTGCAAGTACAACTGCCAGGGACATAAACTCAGCACATTTCCTATCATTTGTGGTCATCATCATTTGGAGAAGCCCATAATGTGCTCATCCAAGGTCAGACTTGTTGTCCTGGGTCTTTGGGTCTCGTGGTGGGGACACAGGTACAATCCACCAGCTCCAAGCTACTCTTTCTCCTTGGGCTTCTCTTCCATACGGTGGCTGTTTCGTGCTGGATCATTCCTTTGGTGATGCTCCTCATTGCAGACCCCTTTCTTGAGGGGTCTGTCCTCCCTCTTCCTACGGGATCTGATGTGCCTGTCCCACCTCCAGAGTGCAGGAGAACCCATCACGGATAAGTGCACACATATGGTTTAGGTCACCTAGATAGGGTGCTTGTCACATGAGAAGAAAACCTACCAAAGCAGGTGGGAGACCTGAATTTAGCTCCTGTGACTGTAGCAGACTACCTGCTAATCCTGGGGCAGAGAAACTTCTGCTCTGTTCAGCCCTTAAATACCTCTATGTGTCTGGAACCTTCACAAATAAGACTGTCCCGAGAAACTCCCGAATGGAGGAGGAAAGCTCTGTTACTCACAGGATGAGAAATGAGTGACTAGTTTGAAACTGCACAGGGAATAACTGGTAGAGCTGAGCAGCAACCTTGGTATTTGAGAGCACCTGTCTAGAGCCTCTGCTGCTGTATTTCATCCCGTCCTGTAGTTATTTGTCAATATTTATGAACATTTCCTCCAATGACGGGTCTGCATCAATTCACTGCTGCTCATGCTGAACTTCAGTGTTCGGGACTAAGATTTTAGTCACTAGTGCAGATCAACACCATTTCGTGGTTTAGGTAAGTGTACCCCTCAGAATGAGTACTAGTGAGTACACATAGACATTGAACGTATATATAGGTTGGAAATGAGAAGGACATTCTAATTAGAAGAGAAATTAAGGCAAAATACAGTATGTTGCCATGCAGTAGCAGGAGTGGGGACAAAACCAAACCAGACTTCTAGTGAAGACTGACAACATGTGGAAGGCCAAGGTGCGTGGGGAAGGGAGATTATGAGGTGTGATTGCCTCCACAAGCAAAGGTTTCATTTAATGCCAGATACACCATCCTTTCGATAGCTTAAAGAAATGGGGAAAAAATAGGCGAGGATATGATACAATAACAGGATTACATGTGTATGGAATGGTCCATTACTTCTCAATGGCAAAACTGATTGCACCCCAGAGCTCACAAAACACTGCATCACTGATTATTTTTCATGCCCTTCGTAATTTCAAACTATTTTGTAGTTTGCTGAGACAACATAAATTCATATTCTCATTGCATGTTGTATCCAATTGTTTTGGCGAACCGCTAACATTAAGAACTCTTAAAAACCATCCAAGCGGCTCCCTTCTCACCCTCCCTGGATCTGCTCATATAGGACATATTGCTGCTCCTTGGTTTAGTGCTTCCCATGCTACTTGTTTTGGTTTTGTTTTGTCTTGTTTTCTGGTGCCAGCAATTCCCAGAGGTGCTGTTTGCTATTAATTGGAAGGGAAAATAAAGACAGTCGCATTCCATTCCACTTACCTCCAATTCGCTGGGTGATTTATTTGTTTTTCACGCAGACAGCTCTCTACCCTGGATATGTATTAGGGGAAACAAACTCTTTTTTTCCTCATGCTACAGATTGCAGGTCAGGTCTGTATTGACAACAGCTGAGAATAGTGGGGGATAAAAAAGGAGTTGGAACAAAAGAAAAATGGGAGTGCGAGTCCAAAGGTGAATAGTGCTGGTAAACATGAAAAGTTACCTGAGGGTGACTCGTATTGACCGTGAGCGCAGCTAATCCGACAGGCTTCTCCCGGCTCCGAGCGTGAGGCACTGGGAAAGATGGGGTTGGGTTGGGAGCTGAGATGAATCCTGCCCTCACATTTGTGGAATTACTGGGATGGGGTCACCCACGGCCCGTCGACATGGGTATGGGAATGCGGTGTGATTTCTCCTCTGCTGATTGCAAAACAACAACAACAAAAGGTAATTCCTTCCTTTCTCTCTGTCAGAACAAAACCTCTCTTTATCCCCTGTTTCTGCTCTTGCAGCTGGTCACTAGCTCACTGCAAACACCTGGGTTTGTAGCCTCCGGATGCATCCTACCCTTCAGGCTCTTCTTTCTCTTACAGGCCTGTTTTTCTTGCATGGAGACTGGAGGGGACTTAACCGAGTGTGCGTGGGCTATACCTAGCTCAGAGGTGAGCCCTGGTAAGCTGTACGGCTCAACGAGCTGGAGACACCGTTTTGGTGTTGCCGGAGGCTTTGAGAAATTGGAGAAACATTCTGCACTGTGGGCATTCACCTTTCTAAAACAGGAAACTGGAAAACTTCACGGCTTCTACACCTGCCTCTGATTTACACCTCTTAGTACTAGGGTGAGTGAAGAAAAGGCGAGAGGACTAGTGGATTCTTGTTCTGTGTGTTCATGGGTGGAGATGACACCCCCAGCTGCATGAATCCTGCAGTAATGGTTCATTTACAGGACCAGCAGGTGAATAATACCTGATTTTTGAGTCTGAGACTCCTTGTAGGTCACTGCTGATCCATCTGCAGGACGTGGTGCTGGGGCAGAGAAGAACGCAGGCAGGTTTGCAGTGCCTGCTTCTGAGTCTTCAAGTATAGACCGAATTACAATCAGAAACAGAAATCTGAGCTGAAACCAAAGGCCCACATTGAAGCTGGACTAGAAAGGTAAACATTTATTTAGCCCAAGCTTAGTTCTCAACTCTTTTTTTTTTTTTTCAGCCCAGCTTCCAGTAAGCGGAGCACATGTGTAGCTATAAGCAGGCTAGCAAGACACTCAGCAGAAAAGTCCAACAAACTGATATATCTGAGGCTTAGCAACAGTAGAGAAAACAATTGATTTTAGGTCTAATATAATATCAACCTAACAGGAAACTCTATCCCAGTGTAACCTGCAGATTCCTTTCAGTGCAGCGCGTGGCTCTCAACGATGCTCTGAGGTGCTGTAGGACGGGCACAGACTCCTGTGGTGTTAGTCACTGGAGCACCAGGCTGTGATTCTCAGGTGGGTATTCCTGCTCTCCTGCAGGGTCCTGCGTGATTCTGATGCTATTCTCAACTCACAAATTGCGCAGACTTTTTGGAAGTGGTGGCAAATGGTGTAAAAGCCAAGCTAGCTGGATCCATGTCCATCAGGGCAAGGAGTTTTGAGACTTTTTGCCTTGTAGAAGAGTTAAAAAGCTTTGTGCAGAAGACCATGTGCTGCAAGAAACCCAGTGCGTGGCAAACAGGACTGCAAGCCGGGCTCTCAGAACGGTGCCAATAAGGGGTGCAGGTTTTGCTTGCCCTCTGGAAGAAGAGGCATCTGAGCTAAAATAATAATTAGTTTGCATTATTATGCAACATGATGGGCTTTCTTGCTGAAAACAGCAGCAGAATTTTGCACCCTCTGAATCCTGGGCGCAGGGGAGACATGCAGTATCCTGCAGGTTCATATGTGTAAGCTCCTTCCTGCAGCCCCAAATGAGGTAGAAATTCTTTGCGACAAATATATGTGCTTCCAAACTCCTTGAGACACAGAAAATTACAGGACCGATGGAATGTGCTTTGTGATGTTTTGTCAGCTATTTTATTTCCCATAAATAGGGCACAGAGCATATTCATCTGTGTAAAAATAGTTAAACTGCATTTGGAAAGCAAGATGCTAAGACTACTTCAAAACAGCACATGTTTGTAGCCAGGGTGTATGTTGCCTCTAATTTTATGTAGCTCTAAAGATTTTGTAGTTAAAAGAGATTTTTCTTCGTTATGGGTTTGTGGAATAACAATGACATCCAGTGGCTGGCTGCTTTAATAAGACATTCGTATCTGCTGCAGGTGTAATAGGCGAGGATAAGATTTCTCTGGGGCCCTTGCTTTGTGCTGAGTTCTTTCCACCAAATTTCTCAGTGGGGATTTTGGGATGTGGGGAGGGACGTGACGGATGGAGCCCGGGCAGGAAAAGTCCCCACGCTCTAATGAGGCCCTACAGTGCGAAAGTCAGTTCCACTTTACTGCTATCTAAATGCCAGTTTAGCTGCAGGGAAGAACAAGGTATTGTAGTTTGCGCATTCCCCACTCTTCTAAGGAGACTCAAATCCAGGTTTCTTTCCTAATAACTGAAACCCACAGTGGCCTCTGCTGTGACTGTATCCCAGTCCCCTTCTCTTATCTGCAAGTGCTCTCTCGAGCAGACGTGGCTTGCTTCTCAATATCCTCGCATTGCACCTGTTTTCAGCTTTTTAAATACTTTGTTGCTGGCTCATCAGTGTTCTTTAAGCTGCCCCGAGGCATCCTTAACTTACTTATCAACAAAGTGTGTATTTTAAGATTTTGGGTTTTATTCCACTTAATAAGAATAAGTTACCATAGCAACTACCGCTCACATGGTACTTATTGCTGTGGGATTTAGTTAGATTTCATTTTAATAACAAGAACCTTAAAACAGTATCATATCATGACATTTTTTTCATTTGGTAGTGAAAAAATATATACCTTTATATTTTTCTTATAGTGACTAGCTTCATCTGCACATTAAAATTGCTTTTCTCGTCTTTCTTTTAAATGAAATTCTCCAATAAATCTCAACAGGGTAAAAATATGGGATGCAAAGTCACCTCTGGAAAAAAAAGAGGCTACTCATGTGATGAACGACTGAGAATTGGGTGTCTGAGGAGTGGGGACACATTTGAACAATGCTCATGTGGGACTTTGGCATTGATACAGGGTCCACCTTTGCTTGGCTCTTCTGTCTTCCCCTGGTATTGCTGTCACTCCAGGAAGACAGAAGCTGAAAGAAGAGTCTTTTGTGGTGGGCTGTAGAGTCTTGTTTTTAAGAACGGTTGACACAGTCTGAATCGGACAAAGCGAAAACTGTTTGAATTCTCTAAGATGATAACTAATTTGTCAGATGTCCCTAATACAGTGTTTTCTTTAATGATGAGACAAGGTAGAGACCATTCGTCCATGTAGCCTAACAAAAGTTTTTGAAGCAAGTACTTAAGATAAGACTTGTAGAGCAAAAATGTTTTTGCATAGGGGTTGATTCCCAGTCTCATAGACTTGTTATTGCTTGAGTATAGGCTGAAAGAAAATACACACATACGCAAAACACATATCCCAGTATAAAGTTAAGCTTCAAAGCTTCTCATTAAGCAGACTTACTTCAGACCGTTTTCAGCAGCGGTAAGGATAGAGCTTTTTGCTTGAACATGTCTGTCCAAGTGGGACAGAGCGCAGAGTTTTTTTATGTTACAATACGATGACTGCAATTCCTATTTTATGTGCAGTAAGCAGTGATATATAGTGGTCTGAAAATAAAGCAGGTTGGTTTGAAGTAATCTGGAGATGTTAGCTGTCTAATTCTACGAGGTTCTGTGATCTCAGCTCGCGTACACGTAGACCATTGCTGACGCATTTTTCCAAAGTGCATAAAAGCCTCCTACCTCTAGGATACTAAAGCCTGTTTGCTCGTTTCTGTGTAACTGTAATTTGTTTGCACAGTAGCTAAGAGTGCTGCAAATGAAGCCCATTACTCCTTGTACTGGTTGCTCTTGAGCAATAAATGACTGTCCTCATTTTACTAGTACTTTGTTTATCTGAACACTGCACTTAACGTCCGTTTCCATCACTCCTTTTCTAGGGTAAATGAAGCCGATTCTTTCAACTGTTTTTCTAAACAATCTGGTTCTGTCGCTGTGTTTAGACTCTCCCTGGTGCATGTAATTTCTCTTCAAGTGCAGTAACCAAAACTGGATGTCGTGTCCAGCTGCGACCTGAAGAATGCTCAATAATTATCCCCTCTGTCTTGTTCTGGCTCACACTCCCTAGAATGACATTGTCCTTCTTGGCTTCTATCCAGGTTGTGGTTTATTGCAATCATCCCGTATAGTTCTCTTCAATGCAGCATTTTTCATTATTCTTCGCTAAGTCATGGATTCAAATAATTTTTCCAGTCTATCGCAATGATTCTTTTATTCTGATCATGTCCTTGAAACTATTCACAATCCCTTCTGTTGGTGTTACTTTTGGAGATTTTAGCAGTATTCATCCCAAAATTCCTTACTCTCCTGTTTCTGTTATCCTGACAACCAGGGAGCCCTGGGAACCCAGGCTGAGTTGGGGAGGGGGATCGGGGGGAGGAGGAAGGAACGGATTTGTTTCAGGTGAACAATTTAATTGAGCATTTGATGAACAACTTAGATTAACAGTTCCAAAAATGAATTAAGCAGTTTTAAAGGAATACAACCTTTCCTTGAGATGGGAATTTCAGATCTTTATCAGTGTTATTGCTTGGTATTAAATGAGAACGAAGCCTTCTAAAACATCTCATTAATGAAATCTACTCATCCAGTACTGGTGTGAGAACCTTCATCAACAGGAAATGTTCTGCAGATCCTCCTGATGGCTCCGTCTCTCACTTCAGATTCCGGCTTAGTGTCTGATGTCCTGTTTTTTAGGCCTCTAAAAAAGATACTGATTTATTCTTCCTTCTCTCCTGCCTTATATGCACTTACTCTGCTTATATATGCACTGACCAGAGGATAAGGAATATTTGTTGAAGAAATACCATAATATGGTGGAAATTACAGCGACGTACTTCATTTAGAAAGCGTGTTTTGAGGATAGCCTCACAGACCTGCCTTACAGCAGGAGCTTGAGGATATCTGTGAGTATTCTCTAGAGCAAAAAAAGACACAGGATGAACCTGGGACTTGGGTGGAATAATGTGAAATTTGGGACTCTCCAAAAGAGGAGGGATAAAGAAAATCTGGAGGAGCTTCAGAGGGAAAAAGAGTGCTAAAATGTGGCTAGGGCTTCATTTGAGCTGGAAGACTCTATTGGTATTTGACTTATCAATGTTACTGCCATTAAGTAACCTTTACATCCACCTGCTTTGGACGAAAAATGAAAGAACGAGCTGGTTAGATATCAAATACTAGATGTGTAGGCTCCATCCAGCTAAAGAAACAAAGTGTATGCCAGTTCCATGGAAACTTTGAAAGTGGATTTTAGTTTTAAGACCAAAACAGTCTTGACAAAACATTGTTAACCAAAACTTAAATGTTAGCATTGCCTGACCATTTTTCAAGTTTATTCTACTTGATTACTATTCTTAAAACAGACATCTGTTTTTCTAAAGAGGCGGAAAAATGTCCTCTTGGTATCTTAGAAGTTCAAAACCATTGTAAAAAAATCCCAATAGCTTTAAATGAGGATTAAGGCTTTTCAGTCGGAATAAAGCATTTATGTAAAACAAATGTACAGCCATTTAGAACCACTCTACTGCATTTCTTTTAATTTTGCAATGGTAACTAAACATGCAGATCTGATGAGAAGTATTAGGAATTCTCCATGAAAAACACTAGGATCTTCTTTTGCTAAAAAAGTATCTTAAACCTAAAACTATACTGGAATTGAGCACAGTTTTCTTACTGAACCATGCAGGTAAAAACAGACACCTCTCAATAATATTTTTTGAGGTAGGCAACAACACGTTACACCATTACACCAGTGTTTGCAAGACCATTATTTACAATTACTTGATGCACAGTCTCCCATTTACACCGGTCTATAGGTTCGAGGACCAAATCACGTTTCATTTTTCCAACCAGACTATTCCTTTGAAGGGAGCCACTTGGGGCTTCCTCTCTTTGGGCTTTTGCGGTACCAGGGGTGGTTTTTGTTTGCTGCAATGAGACATAATACAGCTTTGAGCAGCGCTGGCGGGAAGAGAAAGGAGCAGTGGAGCATCGGAACGCAGGATCCTGCCGGATAATTCCCAGTCTTTTGTTTTCTGCTCTTGACTCTTTATTTACCGGATTAAACAATTCTTAATGCAGAAGTTTGGGTGGGAATGACAACATTCATTCGCTACTGCACATTTGGTGCCTTGTTCCTGCTCTTCCCTCTCCCTACTTTCCATGATTTTTTTCATTTCCATTATATGGTTACCATAGCAATTGTTCTTTTTTTCCCCATCAGCTTTCCCAGCTGGATTTGAGTGTTTATTTTACAGAATGGATTCTAGTTCTATTCACCTCTCGGGAGAGACCTAATCCAAGTTAAAATGTTCATAAGTAACTTACCTTCTCCTTTTTTTATATAAATTATTTCACAATAATCTCTGAGCTGTATATGCAGGAGCACGAAAACCCTCATGTAGAGACACGGAATCTCCTATAGATGTCACCGTACTCCGTGCATTTAATTCAGAACAAATGTGATTTACTCTAAATTTGAAATTGGGTTTTGACTGGCAAACTATTATAAAAAAGAAGCCCGTGAGAACCTGGTTTTCTTATTAGTCAGGATGGCCACTGCATCTGCCAGAGAAAAACCTTCTTGCTGAATACAGGATTTTTTTTATTTGTTCTTGGATAAACTCATCTTTAATATAGATGACTAGAACCAGGCAGCTGATAGCAGACCCATTGCTGTTGCATCAAACTAGGCAAGAAAAGTGGTAAATATAGAGGAGAATCAATATTTAGGCATATTTTGGGAGTTATGAGTTTGGTTTTATTTGTACAAAACAAAAATCATAATATTTTTAGTTGTATTTTGCTTTATTCTATGGAGCCCCGAATTGAATCCTTCATTAATGATCTGCATTATTATTTTGACCTCCAATCTAAATTCCTGCAAAAACCAAATATCTCTATACTTTTTGCCAGAGGAAGAAAAACCAACTTTGGCACCTTTATGACTTTGAAAAATTACATAAAAATACAGGAAAAAGTGCTCACAAATTGTATTCTGATTCTACAAATACATTTTAACCCAAGCGGGAGGACTCCACAGTGTCACTTTCAGGGTGCTTCATTTAATCATTTATCTTGCAAATAAAAACTTTATTTCAGAATGCCTGATTAAAAAAAAAAAGTTTAGGAAGAGTTAAATGGCAAACCCGTTAAACAGCGAGCTTGGGCATCAAGTCCTCAGTAACGCTGTTAGTCAATCCCAAGTGCAGATCATTTTCCACTCTTCAGCTCTGCTGAAAGCTAAATATCTAAATTCCAAATCATGCAGATAATCAAATACTTTGGATTTGGATCTCTCACAGTGTTCTTCTTTATTTTAATCTGCTTTCTGGGGCACTGTGAGATCATAACCAGCTGGAATCAGGTAATGAAGATGTTACTGCACAGAAACTTCCTGAAAGACGATTGTTGTCTCCCTTTCAAGATCCTCATAGATCTGTTGTGTTTCTAGCTAAAAATAAGATTTGGCTAGCGGTCACTAGGATACATTTTTTAGAAGACATAAACGATTCCGCAGTACCGAGCTGCAATAGTCCGCTCAGCTACAGAGGGGCCGCTTGGCCAGCACGAGGCCTCAGCGGTCCCTGCTCATCAGAGCCGCCTTGCAGACGGGTTCTTGAGCTTGGTCATCTACATTGGAGCCCTAACATCTTCTGGGAGCTTAGAGGAAGAAAAATTAGCTCAGGGAGGAGAGGAGTGTCCATGATGACTACGTAGACGGAGCATCAGCGTTTCCCTCGTGTGCGGGGAGATGATCAGCACTAGGGCTACCAGAGTCTCCCTTGTGTGCAGTGCGATGATCAGAACGAAGGTACCAGCGTTTCCCTCGTGTGGACCAGATGATCAGCACTAAGGTACCAGCATCTCCTGTGTCTCCCGCAGCGCTGGGCACGCCGAGCTCCGCGTTTCCCACTGCCCTGAGCTCTCTAGGGCGGCTCCGGCCACGGCTCCCCGTCGCGGGTGCCGTAACCCCCGGCTGTGGGGCCGGCGGGCGGGCGCCGCGGGGCCATCTGCACGTCTGTGCGGTCATCTGGCCGGAGCGCTGACCTCCCGAACATGATACAGCGAAACACAAGGCCTGAAAGCTGCTCGGAGGCAAAACCTGCTCTTTGCTGCCAGTTGCTCCACTCAGGCACTAATTGTCCAACGCAACCGACGGAGTAACCATTAGACCAGGTCATGAACTGCAGTTTATCACTCATATGCGATGGTGGATCCTGGTTTCTTGCTGGTTTCTAAATTACAGCACCTCAGAATTATTCAGTAAGCCAGATCCAAAGTACCTGGGACTTTACTGGGGTGCGTGCTGCGACCCAGCAGCTTGGCTGGTGCAGGGGAAGGAGTCCCTGGATGGATGCACTTCACTGGTCACACTGTGTGCCAGATAAAGCCTCATACCCTAAACAAAACGCTTTAGACAGACAATAAGGTCTCATTTTCTCCCTGTCTCGCTGCTGTCAGTCATAGTTCTGTGACAGTTATACCAGCAGGAAGATGAGGCTGAGAGGCTCAAAGCTGGGCTCAAAGCTGGGCTCAAAGCTGGACTCACAACCGGGAAGCTCTGGGAAGCAGCCTGCTCCTCCTGGCCTGCACTTTCCCTTTAGTGGTAAAGGGGAAGGAAACTTCTTCCAGGCTCTATTTCTGGCCTCTGATTTTAGAGCAGGTATTAGAATTACACAGGCTCATCTCACTCTCTAAATCCCGTGTCATTTTAAAAAGCCTTTCATCTGAAGATCGTAGTTAGATCCATAAGTGTTGATTCGTTAATTAAGGCTTCAGTGAGGTCAGAGTTCTTGTCCCCGTTATATCCGCAGTCATTCCGAAACAGAGGGATGTATAAACCGCCCTGAACTCTTCCATACGCCCGCTCCATCCCTTTTCCCTCCGGCCTCATCCCGCTGGCGCTCCCAGCTCCATCGGTCACCAGCACGGGACCGCAGGACCCGCAGCCCTGGAGGTAACTGGGTATCACGCAGTGGCTTGAGGGGACCCTGTGCCGCTGCAGTTGGTTGGAGTTTCCATTTGCTTCCCTTTTATTCGCCTCTGTGGAGGTGAGTTTCCACCCTGCGCTGCCGGGAGAGCCTGGATGGGCAGAGCGCTTCCTTCCCCGCTAGGCAAGGCCTTAGAGGATGGATGGCACATGCTAATCCCGGGACAAGAGCTATGGAGCGAGCCAGGGAGAGCCATGGGCAGGCTGCAATTTCCATCTCATGCTCCGTGTCCCTGAGCTTCCACCTCCTGCAGACGTGGAAATGGAACGGTGCTCACAGGCTCTTGCATTATGAATTCTTCCCTCTATAAGAAGCTTACCATAAAGAACTGGACCTTGGTTAAAATAAATAGTAATATAAAGATATAGTCAAAGAAGGATTATTCGGAGTAATAAAAAGGTCTTTAAAATGGTTTCAATTTCTTTTAAAAAAAGAAGTAGGGCCTCTAGAAACAAGAGTTATTAGTTTAAAGACTTCAGTGACAGCGGAAGAGCAGACCCAATCTTCTTAAGTGTGACTCATTTTGCAGTTCTGTTGTCCAAAGAGAGGCCCCTGTATAATCTAATACAAAGAGCAATATTCAAGTTTAGAAATCGATATCTGGAAGGTAAGGAAGTTGCTCTGAAGGCATTCATGAAGCCTTTGTGATGCCTTCAATGAACCTTTTCATACATACCTATTTTTGATATATTTTATATGTACATAAATACCTACAATTTGCCACTACTTGGGGATTGCAAAGCAGACTGAGCCTTCAAAGAAATGAATTATATTTGAGTGAGAATACTGTCAGAGCAGGTAATTTGAGTTCTCCATGCACTTATCTGGTATTCAAAAACATTCAGATTACGTCTATTTTAAATGAGAAATTCTATCACTACGTTCTGTCGCCTCTTTTGAAGAGGGTATTTTGAAGGGATATTGTGTTACTGCTGCAAAAATCAGAGAGGCAGCAGTGGGTTTATCAGTGTGGGAAGCTGCTAGGGGGTGGTCTGCTGTGAGACCCTTCTCTAAACGTGCTCTGCACCCGATAAAGACGATAGATGATGCAAAGCCACAAGCCCGTGTTTCACCGCACAAACTGTGTTCTTTGGAGTCTTATGCACTGATTAGGAACACGTGGTGGAGCTGGTGAAATAGGAGACTCTGGAAAGCATCTTCATAGATCTTTCTGAGTCCTCTAACAGATTATACTTTTATTGCACATAAAATTAGCATTTTTCAGATGTTTATAGGACCGATTACATCAGATTTATAGGTATAGGTCAATTCTAGATTTTCCCTTAACAATGTGGGGGTTTTCTTGATAGTTTTTAAAGCTTTCTGTTATTGTGTGTACTCAAAGCAACTATCCTATTCAGAAGAGCTATAAAAGAAGCCTAAATTCAGCACAATCATATGTTTAATAGAATATTCTCAAACACGAATATCTTGCCTACAAGTGAGCATGTCTTCCAAAGTGATAGTACATCACCAAGAATTTGTTTTATAGGCGGCATTGCCCCTCGGTGCTGGGAAGCCGAAAGCAGGAGCTGGTCTCTATGAGACACCTCCTGTCTCTGTATCGGTTAACAACAGTTGGAAATTCACTTGGGGGTTAAATCCAGGTATGATGACAGTATTGAAACAGCAGAGTTGAAGCTGGAAGTGATGGGAAAGTGCTAGAGAAGCAGACATAGATTCAGCAGCAAAACAATACAAAACACACCCCACCATCCTGAAATGTTAGTTTTTATTAGTGTCGGCATCAAAGTAATGAAGAGGTTTAAAATGTTTTGTTTTGCTTTGGACTCAGGTAAGCGGATTGGTTTCCCTGGAGTGTTCTTTGGGCAGAGCCCGCGGAGCCGCGTGTGATTGACCGCGTTTCATGCGCGCGCTCCACGGCGCCGCCGTCCCCCGCGCGCCCATCGACACCGCGCACGTAGCGCGGCGGCCTCATCGTGAAGGGAGCGGGCTGGAAAACAAGACAATCTGCTAGAACAAATAGCAAATCTACATTACTAGGGTCACGGGAGAATGATTTATTTGCACTCTTTCTCCAAATAATTCTTTAAAATACTTAACTACTTAAACTCTTGACCTTAGGTGTTTTATTCTCTCGATCGAGTTCTGTATCAGCCCAGAAGATTATTTTTTTGTTCACCAGCTTCTCTGGAAGTTGCCCAATTTTCCTTCTGATCAGGCATCTCGGTGTAAAATCATTGCACTTGGCTGTGCAAATTAAACCGTGACTTACACGGACAGAGATCCAGACGTGATGGGGCTGTGCCCAGGCCTCGTCCTTCATGGAGAGGGTTAAAAAAACAGAATCAGACGCTGGCTGTGAGCTAAAGAGAATAGGGGATAAGAGCTGAGGCTTAACCTATAGGGGGACCTAAGGAATAAAGCAAACCGGAGTCCAGTGTGGGGAAGAAAGGAGAAAAAGCAAAAAGGCTAAAAGAGATCAGGTCTAATGAGCCTTTCGAGGAAGAGGGGAGACTGGAGCCGCAGAGCGAACGAGTGGCCCAGCAAAGCGAGGATGAAATGGATCAGCCACAATGTCACCAAATTGATCCGCAGTTCAAAAACCATCAAATCGCTGTATACAAAAAAATAAATTAAAAAAAAGAAAAGTTCAAAGAGTGTCAGGCTCCTTAAAGCTCGCTTGCTGACATCAAACATAATAAGAAAAAAGACCTGTTTGTAACATAATGTGACTCCTTTCTAAACAGGGCCTTTGAAATGCGTGTGCTGGTCTGTCATTTTCTGTTGTACAGTTCTCACATGATCTGCCTATAGATTCAGCAGAATTCTTATGCTATATGAGAAATAATCACGAGAAAATTAGATATATTTAGACTAGAGTGTTTTTACCGTGCTGTGTTAAGGAGCTGTGTTACTGCCCAGGATGCTGCCTTGAGAAAGGAGCCAGGGATGTGAACAGTGGAAAATTCTGGAATAAAAAGTCAAACAAATACTGCATATAAATCCTGTAAATAAATAGCTGTAACAAATGCATTTTAAAGGAACAGGAGATATTAATCCCTATCGGTGGTATTTCTAATGTACCTATTAGCCTAATGTGTAAGTGCCAAACAAGACAAAGACTCTACTCGGTGTGTCAAAGCCCATCCATCTCCTCGTGCCGTAAAGAGGTGGCGCTGCCCATATTTAGCAGGGTTTATTTAGACACCCACGCACCTCTGACTTGGTGGACTTATTTTTGATAAGTGGTGCTTAAAAGTGTTGGTATGAAGCGTAAGTAGCTAATGCAAATATGTTACCGACCCCTACCAGAGCCAGCAATTATGTAAATTTTCAAAGCCTTCATCTTTTATAATTAGATGTGGCTGGCTTAGAGTGAAGGGCTTCCATTCCTGGCCAGCTCAGTCCTCGTTCTGCTATTCTCCCAGATATTTGAAATCAGAGGAATGTTATATTCTTAGTGATTTAAGGTACAGCTTGGAATAGTCGAGAAATGGAGTATACACTTCTAGTAATTAATTTCTTGTTTGTCATGCACGAAAGACAAAAAAAGGGATGGAAACACTTACTGAGAAACATGTTATAATTGATTATAATCAAGTGTACTTGCAGTTCCTCCTGAGTGTATGGAATGTTAATTATTATTCACTCTACTCAAACTGCAAGTTTTCCTAGCTTGGCTAACGGAGAAGGGCACAAGTTTATGTATATAGCAAAAGATCTTCCTATATATAAATCCTAACCATCCTCCACGTTAAAGAGATCATTCCCTTTAGGTTAGTTGTTGTTTGACAGCTTCAGGGAGGTGCAAACAGCGAAGAATCCGGCCCGGGATGCGCTACGCAGAGGGGGTACTTGCTGCCGCGGGCCCGGGGCTGTCGAGGACGCTATAGCGACTCTGCGTTCAGCACAAGCTGCACTCAAGTGTGTATGTGCGTGAAACAGCTTTGCAGAAGGTGTAGAGCAAGGAGCCTGGGAAGCGAGGGAATAATTCAGGAAACTTGTCCGGGTGGATGTGCTGAATCCTGCTGGGCTCATCCTCATAACCGGAACGCACTCGCTGGAGCAGCTCGGTGCAATGCAGGAGATGCGGTACACGGGTGTTCACCTTGCACAGTTTCCTGTGCCAACAATCTAACAACCTATGTGAACAGCAAATGTGGTTGAAAACACAGTGATGTGACAGAATTAGCAGTGGGCTGCAGCTGCATGCTTATAAAGGGAAAATAGGATTGACAACCGGTGCAGCGAGAGGTGAAGCACGGTGCAGGGACTGGAGCAGCACGTGTGGGAGATGGCACTATCCACTCCGGAGGAGCATCAAAGGCCCTGGAGGCCGCTCGAAGCTTATCAGAAGTTACCCCGGCCTGTTTGATTGTGAATTCATGCTGGTGATTTCCAAAGACTGGATTTCCTTGCAAGATCTGTAGTAGTTTCTGGTCTGGGTCAGATTAAAGGACACGAACAGCTCTGCTAGCACTGCAGTATTCCTGCTTCCTAGCCTAGTTAAAACAAGGAAGCATGTATATATTAGAAACATATAGAAATAAGATAGTAAAATAAATCCATATTTTTTTTTCATGCCTTGGAGAGGTGCTATGTCCAGTACAGTGAATAATCACTTCAGGTAGATGAAGAGCATCCACCCACTCCTTTGTCTTTCCTCTTGTTTAGAAAGAAGAGAAATGGGTTTAGAAATGGGTCAAGCAGAAGCTCCATTTAATGAAAAACTCCATGCCTTAAAAAGCATATGGCCAAAATCCGTTACCTAAATTCAAAATACCCAAATAAGGTCCTTGGGATTTTTTTTTTTTTTAGCATCAAGGCACTCAGAACACTTCACAATTGAATACCCCCAGCATCTTTACAAAACAAGCAAATTAGATGACTAATTTCTAAATCCATCAAGTTTTACGTGATTGGCAGGTGTGTGTCATTGGTGTTCGCTCTGCCGTGCGTGTTTTGCTGTGTATTTCTCAGCTGCCGTGTGTATTAGTTAAATAGTGGTGAGTTCTCCAATCTCGCTTTCTGTGCAGCCTCGCTGAGTAGTGAGGAAAATCCAGCTGGTCAGGACACACTGCAACAAGGAGCTCTACAGATCCCGTGATGTCTCCGAAGCAATTTAATTAAAAAAAAAAAGGATGTTCCTATTACAGGTCATTTCATTTAAAACCAACAAACAAATGAGTATTTTTGAACACCTTAACTGAAGGATGAAGCTTCTGAGGCGGTAGCAGCCGGGATGCACTTGGAAGAGAGAAGAGAGTTGGAGAGAGTCGTGATGTTTCTTTGCAAAGCAGAAAAGGCGGGTGCGGATGGGCGAGCACCCGCGGCGCGGAGGAACCCGCGCTCGACGCGAGGTGGCACCAGGGACCGGTGGCACCAGGGACCGGCCCTGGGGAAGGTGGCACCAGGGACCGGCCCTGGGGAGCTGCGCGGCCCGGAGCAGCCTCTATGCAAGGGGCTCCCGACCCGCTGCCTCCTTTGAGTCACCCAATAGCTAGTGAGATGCATTTTCAGCTAAAAACAATTCTATACCAGTAACATCACTGCTGGACGTGCTTCCAAAGACAAGCTGCAGGAAAGGGCTCTCCAGGTCATAATGCAGTATTAATTCTCTTCATAAAGCAACATTTTTTTTGTGAACAGGTCTGCATATTATAACCTCCTAGGGCTCCGGCTTAAACATATTTCCTTTTTCTCTAAAATGAAATTCACTGAGCTATTTTTTTTTCATAAACTTTCATGGAATGGTTTCTAGCTAAAGAAACACCATTTTAGTTTTTTGTGCATACAACCGAAGTGAGGCACAATGCTGTTATTGCTAGCACAGAGCTTGCAGCTGAGCACCTGGAGTGAGGGGTGTTCTGGTGGAATGCTGTGGTGGTGGAAAAACTGCAATGTTGACAAATCTGGGAATATTGAACAGTACACTAAGACCTCCCAGAAAAATAAGTTCCATAATTTCCCCTTGCAAATCATATTTTATCATTCCTTCCTGTCCCTTCGGAAATGGAACAGGCTTAAACCTGAAGTTCAGACGTTCTAGTATGAAACGTGGGCCTGTTCTTTACCAGCTGTGTTTGTCCTCATGCCCCTGGTGGGAAGGGCACTAACAGACTCGCTTTGGGCTGAGCATGGTTGAACTTTTCCAGTGTCTCAGATATATGAAACCGGGAGCAACCGACATGCTCTGTCCACATAGTGCGAAATCCAAAGCTTAGCAGAGAGGTCCCTGGGCTTCCCTGGGTCCGCTGTCCCCAAGCTGTGGTCAAGGGAGTCGTTACTAGTAAGCTGTGCCAGATGGCTGGTCGCACGGGGCAGTTTCTCCTTTTTACCTGTTAAAATTTGTGAAACGGTATAAGAATCCATACTCAGTTCCTCAGGGTAAATAGCTATTTTTGTTGCTGTTGACAAGGGAATGCAAATGGGAAGGGAAGAAGATTTAAAATGATCATTGTATTGTTTCTCGGCCCGCATTCTGAGGATATTTGGGGATATTTTGAGGACATTTTGAGGATATTTGGGGTCCCCGTTTAGCTTCCTGATGCTGCAACCCCCTTAGGTCAGGGTGCAGGTGCAGGGGTGACGGTGCTGCTGGGGCTCTGCGTGCTGCGGCAGTGACACAATTACGTGGCCTTGGCTGGCAACACTATTGCTCAATTAGTCTTCTGCAGTATGTCAAGCCAGAAGATATTTCACAAATGGAGCTTTCAGCGATGCTTGCTGTGATGAATTCAGCTTAGGCCGAGGCAAGAAAGATTTTTTTTTTTAATTGAAACACGTTATCTCATCGCATCCTGAGTGTTTTTCTTGCAGTTAACAGCAATTGGTGAAAATCTGTGACTTGCACCAATAAACACGGGGGAAGTCAGTACATTTGGACAGATAAGACAAAGAAGCGCCGAGCGCAGTCTCACAGTCAGTGTTTATAATAATCTGCAGACGTGGACCATGCAAGGAGGACTATCGCCCTACTAACAGCTTGTCAGGAGTTGTCACTTGGAATGATAACATAACCGTGCGCGTGTCCCGTCACGAGGTGGCCCCGCGCCAGCGCCGCGAGCAGCCAGATGAGCTGCTAAAGGGGGCGACGCGTTCCAAGCCGAGCAGGTGGAAACAAGACGCACGTCTCCCTCTCCAGCCCATAAACACGCTGCTGCTCCCCACGGTGCTCTTCGGGGGTCAACGCTGCGGTGGAGGTGGCTCGTCCGCTCTGTCCTGGGCTGCAGGCTGCCGGGAGCCTGCAGGCTGCGGCAATCTGAGCACGCAGAAAACCAGGGAATAAGCAGCACTGGGGACAGTATTGGACACTCGTCTCTTCTGTGGCTCTTCCCAAGACGTTCTGTGGCACTTTCATTGGGACCAGGGTCCTCTACTGCAGCCCAGGAGCAAGCTGTTGTCACCTGGTAGCAGGTATACCTGCAGGTTGTCATTGCAGCTTGCCCCAAGCATCTGGTGTCTAGATTAGATACCCCAAGTATTTAATACTGACTTCTTTGGAAGTGTTGTTATTGACTCTGAAATTTGGAGAAGTTGCAATAGCAGTTTGGGGAACCAGCACAATTTTATTAGCTGGAACAACCTCTGAGTGCTGATGTCTCCAGTTTCCCAAGGAGGAATGGTCAATACACCTAGGAGACAAGGTCAATACTCCTAGAAGACACTTGTCTAGTAGAGTCACAACCTGTTTCTTGCTCCCATCGCTAACTCCCAACCAGGAGGTTGTGGCTGTTCTTTCTGGCATTCTGTCATTCAGGTCCCTTTCTGGCCATAAGAGCCTGTCCGAGTCACTGGTGTCACTGAAACTAGTCACAGGAGCTGCATTTGGGACCTACCAATCGTAGGGGACAGCTGATCAGCCGGATTGCCTCTTTTTAAGAAGAAGATTGGACTCCAGAAAGTTGTCCTGAGCACATAGTGATAGCTAGGCCACAGATATAAAAAGAATATGCTGGAATATGAGAATATAACTGCAGTGAAAAAGGGGAAGATTTATAGACAAAGAAGATGGTGGAAATTATCAGTCAAGAAAATATTTCTTAGAAGAAAAAATAGTGTTTATTACAGACAGTGAAAGAGAAAATTTAATTGGTATGATTATTTGAGGGGAGAATTAAATACAGCATTTGGGGAAATTAATGAGATATTAAAGCAAGAGACTGTGTAAGAGCAAATCAAGGCAACTATTCCCATTTTCAGGACTTCTGTTGGATAATTTCCTAATAGAAATTTTAAATCTACCCTCAGCATGTACATCCTCTAACATGTCAATTGTACAATATACAGTCAAATAGCATCCTTTTCTGTAACCTCTATAAATTATGCCTTCATATATTTGAAGACCCTTCCGTAATGTGACAGGCCTGAGTTAATGTGCAATAGGAGCCTGAACTCCAATTTGCTAACTTTGGTGAGACCAGCATTTCGACTGTAATATGTTATTAACCTGCTCTCATGCATATAATGTAAAAAAACATTTCGTACTTAGGAAAAGAGAGACAGAGTAACTTGTTCACTGAACCTAGCAAAAATTCTCCTCGTGCATTTTTTACCCATTTCACATGATCTGCGCTCTGTATAGTAACAGGACCAATATAAAATCTGCATGTGTATGAAAGAGAAGAATGCGTAAGTAGAACCATTTAAAGTAGGGAGCCAGTTTAAGCATCTCTCTGTAAAAAGCATTAAAATTGATCTTGTGTGCTCGCCAAATGAGCAGAGTCCAGCGTGCCTCATTTACCCCTCTCCTCAGTTTTACCAGTCTGGCCTCAAGCTGGTTTCCAAACAAAGGAATTGAATCTGGGGTCTGACCAACCAGCTCTGCAAGGCTCACGGGATGGCAGGTCGTGTGCTGATTGCTGCTTCCCTGTTAGACCTGATGCTCTACCAACATTAACTCACCCCCTTTGTTGGGAACTAAACATGACCTGTAGCATATTGGTAATATTCTGCTTTCTAGCACTGCACCTCAGATGTGCAATAAATTAAATCTTTACTGGAGACAACGAAGTGATGGAAACAAGCTATAGCCCTGGACAATAGGAACATTCACTGTGGTTTTGTCCTGAGAAGGCATTTGTAGCTATTCCTATACCCCAGAACAGCAGCTTTGCTGAGCCACATGGAGGTTGTGCTGGGATCTAAGGGCTGGCTGCACTCGTGGCCAAGCAGGGGTGGTGGATCTGCGTCACGTGCGTTTTTCCACGATCGATTGAACTGTGAGCACTTGATTTATCACTTTGGCTTATAAACCGGACCCAAGAGAAGTCGCACGAGTTGGAGATAAATGCTGTTCCTCCCGCAGGGTAGCAGGCAGCAGACCCGACTAGCTGAGAAACTGTCCCAAAGGAGGTCAGAGTGGCTTGAAAAGCCCTTAGGAATATCTAAAAATACAATGTCTAAGAATATTCCTTTGCACTGAAAAGATAGAGAATGTCTTCAAGGTAGAACTGGACTGCTAGAAATCTGCAGCCCCGTGATTGTACTGGCAATGTTTGCTTGAGATCTGATCATTGTAGAACTTGAAATATTCTCATAGCTCATCAAATCAAGTGTTTTCTCCATCTTCAACTGTGTTCCCCACTTTTTCCTGACCACACTGTTTGATCCAAGATTTATGGATAAATTAATACTGCCGACAACCTTACTGCCGGTAAGTGCTTGGTACCTGTCAAGAGTCCAGGAGCAGGGACAACAGCACAAGGAGGAGGGGAAAATGGGGCCAGTTCAGTGCTGTTATATGGAAACTAAACATCTGAGGATGTTGCTCAACTGATGCCTTTGTCAGGGGTCTTTTTACATAAAACACATGAGGAGTTTGCCCCAAAAGATTCCTATAATTCACATGGATTTCTCTTTGCCTTGCTTGCCATTCAATACATAAAAACAAAATCCAGGCATGAAACCGAGGTAGAAAAGCCCTGCACTAACTGTTGACCTGTCCTCAGCCTTCAGGAATATAGGTGTCCTTGCAATATCTCCTTTATTCTTTGTCCTGGTGGATTTTTGGTTATTCAGAAGTCAATTATGCTTAAACTGTCTTTGGGTGCCCAAAGCAGGGCTTCTCCGTGTCCAGTTTTTGCAGTTTGTCTGGTGGCAGCTGGGTACCTTACCCATCAACCACATTAACCAACCAACCTTCCACATACCAGCTATGCCCTGTAGCCCCACGGTCCAGCCTGTAGGACCTAAGCTGTTTTTAATCTTCACTTAACTCAGAAGAAAGCCCGAGCTCAGCTCTATCATCCCCTCCTTTCAGCGCACAGAACAATGCCTGCAAAGTTTGAGTTATTTCATGTAACTTAGAAATGCGAACGTGTTACGAGTCAGCTTTGAATATGGCCTCGATTCCAAAAGGTGTTATCATCAAATCAAAATTATTCACACATGTCAAGTTAACATTTTATTTTTATTCCTTACTCAATTTTTGGCAAGCTTACAGGAGCTGTCAGTGTTTCAGTATTTTGAGAAGAATATTTTAATAAAACAGTGATGTGCTGAAAGGGGTTCACAAGAACTCACTAGAGGCCCTTGTTAAAATTCTGCCACCCTTCAAAAAATTATTCCCTTGCCTCTCGAGGAGTTCACCCCTCTCCGGATACTGCTAAATCATTCCTGCCAGGGATGAGTTCCATCCCTCGGGGCTCATAAAGATACTTCTGAAGAGCAAATTGTTTGCCTTTGAAATAGAGCAGATTGCAGGGAATAGCAGACACTTTAAAAATAAATTCCTGGGGTAGCAACACTCGGCTCCCCGCACGCCGGGCTGCACCCCCTGCCGCATTGTGCCGCTCCATCCCTGCTCGGGAACGCGGTGCAACAGCTCCAGCAAGGGCACTTAATATAACTCCTTTTGCCAAGCGGTATTGCCTCCCCGCCAGGCTCTGGTTATGGGAAAGCAGTTATATTTAAAGGTTAAAAAAAAAAGCACACAAAAGAGCAGAGCGGGCTTAAGTTTATTTCTATGTAAAAAAGGGAATTTTTGTAGGGCTCTGGTGTTAAAGTATTGCAGCATATGACTGTAATAAAATAAAAGAGATATTGGATGCAATAAAAAAGCGTAGTACTTGAAATAAAAATGGGAATTCTGATAATCTTGCCAAAACCAGTTAATTCTTTATTTATATTACTTATTTTGATGTGATTCAAGCTTTAAGTTATGACCATGTGGACCTCTTAGAGGCTGACCTGAATGAGCTGATATGTTTGTACCAGTAAATGCGAAAACGTCTTTCTATTCCTAAAGCCAAAGGCAATGCCTGGGTTCAAATCTTCCTTCTCCTGAAATGCAACCACAGAGCACCCAGAAGAAGGGCCTGTCTGCTCTGTGGAATGTGCATGGTCCACAGGATTATCACAAAAATTGTTCTTAGATGTCCTTTTTTTAGAAAAACAGAAGCAAAGCTTTGCATGTGTGCACCAAGGGTAAATGAATGCTGTTGCATTTCACTAGCCCAAAGAAAACCTAGATGCTCTCGATGGTCCTTTTCTTCACTGGCTTCTTAATGTTAAAGCTCACAGACGACTATTTAAAAGTGAATATTATTAACTCCTTTCATAGCAGAGCTGAAATGGCCAATTTGACGCGTTCCCTTGAACTGCTTCTGCCAATGCAGCATCTGTGGCAATTGAAAGCAAAATATAGACCTCCATCTAAAATAGATGAATCCTAACCTATAGCCAACAAGTGTAGCAGCTATTCCACTGTTATGTGGTGCTAAATGAATCATTGAAATCTCTATAGCTTCCTCTCTCTCTTTTTGTTGGTTTGCATGCCACAGAACTGAACAATTAAAATCCTGTTTATTGGGATTTTGCTCCCAGTTAAACTAGTTTTAACCAGTTAACCAGTAAACTTGTTAAGGAGGTAATTACTTAAGTCTCCCTCAAATACGTGCTGGTTGTCTCTGAACCCATGTGTCTGTATCATTTTATTGGTCTAAAGCAGGCACTCTGAGCACGTAGCATTACTTGGATAGAGCATGTCAAGAAGCCCACGCTATGTTCATGCCGTTGCCCCAATGAGACCCAACTCTGGAGAAGGTACCCAAGCCCATTTTGTCAGGATTTCTCATTCTCAAAAATAGAATGTTTGTCTCCTCTCACATATAATTTTTGATGAGAAGCATTAGAGGTCAGACAAATATTAATAACAATATTAATAATAAATTCTAGAGAAGCCACCTGAAGTGCTAAGTTCCTTGAGTTTATACAGCCGACAATGTCTGTACTGGTATAATCATGTGGGCAGAGGGTACTGTGAAAAATCAGTGTCACATCATCCTGTGACCAAGCAATCCTTGTGCAGAAGGGTAGGAGTCAAGAGGAGGAGAATGTGGAGATGCTAAAGGCAGCCTTGCCAGGCCAGTCCTGCCGGAGAAGTCTAAACATACCCGTTTAAACAGAATCCTTGGTTAGTCAAGCCCGAAGAAACTGCTGGGAGTGAGAACTGCCCGTGCAGATGATCCCTATAGACCATTCAACCTGATGACAGTTACAGAAAAGGGCTCTTTTTTTTTTCCTTCTTTTTTTTGACAATACCCCATTGAATCAGCTTTGTTCTGACTCTGCGTACTGCCTGGGGTGAACCAAGCAGAAGTGGAAAGGGTTAGACCTATGCTTTGCATCAACGGAGTTATTTAGGAAAATTCAAAGGTATCATTATTTTGTATTCCTTTTGAGACTATTGTGCAAAACCTCTAAAATGCAAATGAGAATATATGCATTATATATATGTATATAAATAAAATTCATTAACTAAACGTTTTCACTGAGAATTTCCTAGGCAAACTGTCCAAGGTGCAAAAAGCACAGTTTCTTTGAAAGAGCAGTTTCTTTTGAAAGAAGAGTTTGCTCTCAATGCTACCTGATCCAAAATGTGTATTTCTTCAAAATATGGTTTTGTGTGTGTATTGTATTCTGCCTACATATAATTTTTTATTTTTATGCATTTATTTTTTTGTGTGTTATTTGTGAGATGAGTTTAAAATCCCTTGCAGAAACGTTAGGATGGGTTATAGTTAGTAAAAAAAATACATATGCTGTTGAATGCAGAGCGGCAGGGATTGATGCTGTTGTACAGTGTAAGTGCAATTACAATGTTAGACAAAGATCATTACATTGATGATGCAGAGTGCCCAATTGCCAGCTTCTCAGATGATGGAAAGAGAAGGATGGAAAGAGAGGGTGATTACCCGCACTGCAGTGCTGTGTTTACGCATGGGTTTATTTCTTTGATATTAGATATCACATAGATATGCCGTATCACAGACTGTAGACAGACAGAACCTGGGCACAGATGTGTTGTTACGTGTATTTCATTGCCATTTAAGTGATACATTCATGAAGCATCATTTTATACAAGCCAATTGAAGAACTGCATTGTGGTTTAAAGAAAAAAAAGTAAAGATACTTGAAGAGTTTTCTCTTGCTGTTTTAATAAGGCTTTGAGGCAAGCGAAATTCGGGACATGTCACAGTACAAGGAAAGAGGCAGAGATACCAACCATGCTGAGAGCTGCATCCAAAATACCCATTTTGGTCTGCTGCACGAGGAGGGTCCTCAGGCAAAGGACAGGTTTTCTCATCTGCACTGTGTGATGCTTTACTCTTCTGCTTTCCTTTTGCACCTTGCAACTCTTTCCTTTACTGATTTAAAATAATTGATTTCTTGTAACTGTGCTCTCCTTCAAAACCTCAGCTTTTATGAAAGAGGTTGTTAATGTCCTAAAAAAAAAAGGGGGGGGGGGGAGTAGGAAATCTGTGGAGTGACGCCTTATTCCAGTCACCCCTTATTCCAAGGAGAAACAGAGCACGTGGCATCTTTGAGTGTGTTAAATGAAGCCTGAGCCCGGTGTGAGCACAAGAGGGTCTTGCACTGCACGGGCTCAGCAGTTGTGATCATTAGCTGGGGTGAAGGCAGCCTTAATGGTGATGGTCAACGTGTGCCGGCGAGGTGGGCTTCCTTCTTGACTGCTCCCCGAGCAGCTCCCCGGTCCTGTGCAGCAAGCTTGGCCAAACATACTTTGTTAGCAGCGGAAAACATCAGGGAAGAAGTTTTGGGTCCACAGACTGAATCACGAAGAAGCTGGAGCGCCATTCCCAGCTCCTGCAAGGAACAGAGGCTACAGGACCAAGATCCCTAGTGAGCAAGTGCAGCAATCTAAATGATTCAAATCATCCAAGGTTATACTGGAAAAGTGTTAGACAGAGTATGGTTGGAAAGAAATTAGTGTCTTCTTATAAATGTAGGGTATAAAAGAACCTAAAATATCCAACTATATATAATACCTATGAAATTGAGTTGCATAATGTAATGACATATTATGCTACCATTAACACATTACAACTATGTAATTTGGGAAGCTAATTTTTTTTTGTAAAACCACTTAACTACATAAAATTGAAAATAATGATTATTATAACTACTTCCATCTTTTGTCTTTAGAAGTTCAAAATTAAATATGCCATATACAGTTATTTTATGATGATGTGTAATTTTATGAAATGGTCATATAACATATACAGTAATTATTGACATTAAAATCCTAAATACATAAATCATGGTGTGTAAAATCTGTTATAACACATTAACTTTAGCAGCAGCCAAAGTAAGTCACTCAGCATCTCATTGACATAACACCCGGAGTTGACCAAGGAATCCAGAATGACAGGAAATTGCAAATCTCAGCTAAGATATAAAATGATCATAGGCAGACTTGAATCTGAAACTTATCCGTCCTAATATCTTTTGACTTTCAAGTGCCTGTTTATTTGAGATCTTGGAGGACCGACATGGAAAACAGTAAAACCCGACAGGTCGCCCAGGTGGCCCTCTTGGTCCAACTGTAAATGTTTCTCGTGGTTGGGTTCCCATCAGCTCTTTGGAGACTATTCAACTGTCTAATTCAGCTCATTTTCAGGAATTTTTTTTTTCTGATATTCAGTCTAGTTTTTGCTCTATCACTCTTGCTAATACGCTTTAAAAATTTAGACTGTTATCATTCTCCCCATATGTCTTTCTTATGACTGTGTGGAATTATATGTATACATGTCTTCCAGCCTCATAACCGTTTCTATTAGTCTTCTCGGAACTCTCTGTAAATTGTTGCTATCAATTAGAGAGGTCTTCTCCTCTGAGTCATAAATCCATATATATTTCGGCTACACTGGGGAAACCAACCTTTCCTGCTAATGAATCAAAGTTATTAAAAGGAATATTTATTTCATGTCAGGATTACTTGAGAAGGAAAACTGGGTTGTCAAGCCACCAGCAAATGTGTGAGCTCATGATAAATTAGAGCTGATCAGAAAAGTAAATGTCGATTTACACATTTTTAAATTTGCCTTTTATTCCAAAGAGGGAACTATGAAAAAAAATTAATCTTTCATGAAGATAAAAAAATGAGAAAGACCAAAGATATATTTTTGAATGGTAATCTCTGCTAATAACATATTTCATTCTAACTTTGTAATTTTATTATGTTTTTATTTTGATAAAAATCAAAAAAGAATTGCATATAATTATATCATACTATATAATGATATGAAAACTTTACTTTTTCAACATACTTTGGAGTTTTTTAATCTGAAATTCTGACAAATCTGGGTATTCATAGGGAAAAACATTCCGCTGAAATTTTTGACCAGTTGATTTCTGCGGAGATGGAGCTAGAAGCGCCACGATCTGTAGCATATTCCCTTCATTGCACAAACTGAGAGAGAAGAGGCAGGTTCAAAACCCTCCTAATTCTGTGACACTCTGTCCTTGGAGACTGTGGCTGATGCATTAATGGGCAGAGGGAGTTTACAAAATGCAGAAGGTTTGTGTGAGCTCTCCTGTGCCCTCGCAAGCCTGGCTTTGCAATCCAAGAGTTTTCACGTGTTCCTTGTGACGGAGGGTTTCGCGGAGACCTGTCAAAATGGTCCCTACGGGCAGCTTTGGTCATTGGGGGAGCTGGGAGGAATAGAGCAGGACATGGAAGAGTGGAGGAGTCGGAATGTCCTTCCTTCTGTGAAATTTCTTCCGGATTTCTGCCAAAATCTGCCTCCTCCTGCCTCCTTGCAGTGCCAGCGCCCTGCCCGCGGTACTTGCGGCAGAAACGGGGTGCTGGAGCATTGGTCCAAGGGCACTTTTGGAGAGAGGAGAGATGGAAAGGGCCCGTGTCAAGGTGCCACTCACAGCCTTGGCAGCAGGACGTCCCACAGGATAGAGGAGAGGTGAAGCTGTGCTCGGTGCAGCCTACGCTCCGTGTTTAAGTAGAGGATAAAGTGATTATGGGCCTCATGCAGCGATACTATAGGGGAAATTGCCGGAAAGGTGCAGAGTGAAGCGTTTGGACCCTTCCCTTTGGGTATCCGTTTATTTCCACTGACCCTTCACTGTTGTGTAAACTGTGTCCAAGCAGAGAGCAGGTTTCAGCCCCATTCTCACCTTTTTGCACTGCTGAGCAATACAATGGTGCTCAGGAGCAATGGCACAAAGCCAACACAACCGGCTCAACGGGGCAATGTCATCATCTCCCACCGATGCAGGAGGAGTTTGTGCTACGGCAGAAACACAGAGGACGGGAGCACCATGCGGCAAGATTATTTTAGCTTCCGGAGAGCGTTTATGGAAATACTGAGTGATCCCAGCGTTCCCTCCTTGCAGCCAGTTATTTGCTACTCAGGAGTTTCCCTCGGCGAATATCACTTCCATAAATCTGCTCACCCTCTCCAGCATATTCCAGTTTATCCTTAGATTGTGTTACCAGGCTCCACTTAGGTATTTACTGAGGTCAAGTATTGAGAAAACAATGAAGTATTTATAAGAGATCTTTTATAAAATTGAGGTATTTTGAAAGATCTGGCCTGAGCGATTTTACTAGGATACTCAAAATTTTAGTTGTTCTTGAATACTTTGTTTCATTACATATGAGCTTTGCTCCCAAAATTTATTTTCTCAAGGTTGTATATTCAATATTCCCCTGTAAATTCAGCGGAAATTCAGAAAATTAGGCAACTTTTTAAAAAGTTAAGTACTCTTTTTAACACAGAAGAAAGGAATATTCTGAATCTCCTAAGAAATGGAAAGCCAAGACTTCAGCTAAATATATATATATAGTTAATATGCTGACAGAAACAGAAGTTATTGAATTCAGAATGAATGTTACTCCTCAGAACAGACCAGCTTTCAACCGGGGCGGTGAGAGCGCACTAATAATATTCAATGGTATTTTAATACTGGCTGTATGCAGGTATTAGCCCTGGAAATCAATGGTTTGTTTTCTTTTCCTCACGCAGTGTGCTCACACAAGTCCCATTAATGTCAATGAGAATTAGTATCAAGGGAGGACTATAGATCCCCAAGATATTTGTTCGTGATATTGAAGACCGGACTATGGAAGATCAATGATGTGCCCTATGACACATTCTCTTCCTCCATGTAAAATACTACACTTTTTATGGCCAAACTCAAGTAGGAAATAGAGGCAACACGAAGTGGAAATAGCAACTCGTTTGGCTGGCTCATTTGGACTGAATGGCTTTTCCAGTGGGATGGGGAGGATAATAGGAGTAATTATTACTGATTCTGTTACTACATCGTTGTGTTTCTTTCGGAGTAAATGTGACAACCTACTGCTACCTGGCGATGTTGCAGTGTGTCTGCTCTGCAGGCTGGTCTGCTGGGTTAGCAGGATGAACCCAGGGGAACCTCAGCAAGAGCCCAGAGGAGCTGGGTCTGGTCACGATGCGTTACGGAACAGCTTGGAGTTGAAAGGCGTCCTGCAGGAACCATCCCATTTCTACAGGATTGCTGCAAGTAGAGTTAAGTAAATGTTTTATACCAGTGTCCTGCTGGCTCTTGTCTGTAGATAGGGATGTTGAGAAAGGAGCCTTTGAAATATGAGCTCTAATTTATGCAATTTGCGTTATTTTCAGTGTGTCAGACAGCTATTTTTTTTTCAAATAAAGGGCATTGGTTTTATTTAAGAAGCTATGAATATTGGTTTACCATTTATTGAAATACCGAGCTCCAGATGAATTATTACATTTAAAGGGGAAATCATTCTAAACTCTGGAGAGCTATAGTGTTGTATAAAGGCATTGTCTTCCTTAAATCCAATCAATTGATGATTACAAGGGGAAAACCCCTTTTGGAAACGGGCTACCCTTGTCCAAAGAGAGTGATAGTAGGTACTGAGAGTAAGGCTAATGCAAAACCCAAATCAATAAATATCTGAATTAAAGACGGGAATGGGAGCGGTGTCCGGTGTCCCGCGCGGCGGCCGTGTCCCCGCGCGGCCGTTCGCTCTCCATCCCGCTCATTAGCCGCTCCGAGCGCCGCTCCCGTCAGCGCAGAGGCCGGGATCACAGCGGGGAAGTTGGATCTCAGGCTTCCCACATTCCTGCTCCCTCGGCAAAGCCCTTCCTGGCAGCTCATTAGGAGGCGCACTGATGCATAAGAGAAAGTCATTAGAAGTGTTTTTCAACATTGCCTTTTGATCAGGTGACTGGGAGCTTCGCAGAGACATTCACTTACATTGTTTTCCATAAGAGATTCTGTTGCTATATTGAGAATGACACACATATAAAATGCGGAAAACTAGCTTGACCTTTCTATGACAAAAGGAAAAAAGCTCCATTAGTTCCCTGAATCTTGTCTCTATATTGTCAACTGTGACGTAAGAGAAGCGCCGAGCACTCGCTCTTTTAGCTTTAATAATCTATGCCAAGTCCAACTCTATCGTTTGATTTAAGGTTATGGCAAGAGGGACACTAGTGCACAAGCATACAGCTGGCGTGCCTTAAGCTTTATGAGTTGCCTTTAATGATGAGCATTAGCTACTTTCTTTCTCCACGCAGACCGGCATTTTTAGCATTTTAAGACTAAATCTATCTATAGGCCAAAGTGAAACACACAGTAAAATTTTATTGGATCAGATAGGGCAGACTGATTAAGTGCCCTGAGTAATATCTCCACTGGAAGGGTTCTGTGTTCCATGGGAATATTTTTGTTAAGCCCTGAGAAAATGATGAAAGTCTGATTGGAAGTAGTAATAATACACAATCTAAACCTGATTTTTTAAAATGCCATAGTCAGGGTTTATAAAATAAAATTGTACATTTGGGCACACAAGACCAAGGAGCACCAGGTACAAGTTAGACCTGGATTGCAAACGTGGTTCTCTTGGTGTTACCTTTTCCCAGGCACTTGGGTTTACAAAATACCTTCTCCGTGTAGGTAGATGCCCGGTATATCCCAGTGCCCGGCCACCGGCTCCGCTCCCGTTGGGAAGGCGCTCGGAGCACACGCGAGCACATGCGAGCGGAGCGCCGGCACCGCGGCTTTGTGCAAGTTTACTGAAACAAAATACATCAGCTTAATCAGGCCTGCTCCTGGCTGTGTAAGAACATGACATGCCAATTACATAAAGTTCCAGCTCAGCTAAGACTCCTGCTGACTAATTCAGTGTTGATTGTTTTCCGCTACATGGCTTTGAGTGCTTGTTAAGGCTAAAAAAAGAGGGAGAGAGGCAACAATTGTAGGAATTCTTTGCTTCCATCAAACTGTCTTATGATTGCCAGCAATTAGTTAAGCTCCTTGGCATTAAAATGACAAGATGGGACTTGACCAAATACAATGTGTGGAGCACATAGGCATCTGCCCCAGCTGAAAGACATTACAATGTTTGTTAACCTTAAGGGTCATTCCTGATTCACTTCTGCAGACAGAAAACAAGATTTATATAACACAGATCAATACAGCCCTAAGACTTTCGCCATTGAGGATGCTAGATTGAGGCACTTCTCTTTATCAGTTTACCATGACACTAATGTATTTTGCCTGTTTTGCCTGGGCAGTGATGAATCTGTTGGCAAGAGAAAACAAATAAGTTGTGTTGTTGAGAGACATGTTGTCTATGATTTGTCTCAGCAGACATGCCAACTCGCTGGCCAATTCATTTCCTATTTAATTTAAGTGGCATATCTGTCTTCCCCTCGCTGCGATGTCTTTTGTCTGCTGCCGCCCAGCCTGGCACGGCGCGCGAGGCTCCAGCGGAGCCTTCCAGGTCCAGGCGACACGAGCGAGGCCAAAACCAGGCGCAGAAGTGGGATCCCTAATTCCGAGTACGGCATTTTGGGAGAATGGCTCCTTTCTCTGCGCTTGCAGCCGGAGGTGACCACTGCAGCCGTCTGTTTTAGGCAGGTCGCCGCGATTTGTTTAGCCCAACGCTATGAAAATGTTTCCTGTAATGTGCTGCGCTGCTGTGTGGTTTAAGGCACACCAAAAGTTTGCAATTATTTCTGTTGGAGAGGATGACTTTTTAAAAACATTGCTTGCTTGGAAAATAAAACAAGCGTTTAGAGGCCGGGATGGCCCCTTGGGGCAGGGAGAGCTCCCCGGAGTGGGGTGCTCGCACGCGTCAAAATGAGGCCTGGTAGCGGTTAGAACAATGTTATTTACTCCAGAAAGTCTCTTCTGCTCCTTCCCGATGAAGAATGTAATTCTGGAGCTGTTATTTCCTGTCTGTCCCACGTTTGCCATTCTGTTATTAAAGCAATTAGTTATACAGGCTGCTCGTACTGTCTGGAAATCAGATGATAGATAATTTGCAAACAAAAAGGACAGATCTTCCTAGAAAGCAGACTAGAGCAAATCCGCGTTAAACGGGCGTTTTCTCCAGCATCTGGAAGGCCGGGAACATGGATCAGACCTTCCCGTGTGCCCCCTCCTGCCACTCCGGTTTATGTTGAGCAGTAACACGCGCCGAAAGCTCCTGGGGACCATCTGGTTCTACTCAGCGCGAGGGATGGGGGCAGAACCGGGGCCTTGGGCTTTTTCCAGAGATGCACTAGATGTAACAGATAGGCGTTTTGTTTGGGGAACAATCATCTTCTTATGGCACCGTCCTTGTTGTTGTTGTGATAACAGATTTTAGTATTCGCCATTCCACAACAGCAGAACAGGGCAATGTGCCTTTTTCTCTCTCAAGCAAGCATGGCTGAGGGCAGAAGGAATCGTAAATTGAGTTAGAAGATAAATAAAGAGGGAGGAAGAGACATAGTACAAGTCATATTGTTCAATCCTGCAAACTTTTGCCATCAGTCTTAATGCATTCTACCTAGTCTGCAAGTCCCATGCACTGCTGCAAGTTTCTATTTTTTACAGGTCCTTACCATGAATTCAAAAAAAAAAAAAAATATATATATATATATATATACACATATATGTGTGTGTGTGTGTATATAAGCCTGGAAAGCAGCATAATGTGAGCCCTCATCAAGCAGTATTGCTGCAGAGCAGGGGCAGGATTCAAGCAGCGGAATAGTTAACACAAACCACACTTCTCAAATGTGCCAGCTAAATCTCTGTGGCAGAACACATTAATTATAGCAGTCAGTTTACCTTTATCCTTCACAACATTTCTGATTAAAATTTCACACATTACAATGATATGTGTCTTTTCTACAAGCTATGAAATTTAGTCAACGTCAATAAGTTCTTTTTTGTTATTGAGAGAGTTGATGTATGTTAAAAAAAAATCAACTTTTGATCTCTGACAGCAAAATCAAAATCCGAACTTCTTTTCCGGATGCAGTCAGGCTACCTGCATGCACTATTTGCCTGTGCAAAGCAGTCATTAGCAGCACTGGATAAAAAGGAATAAAAAAAAATCTCTAACTTTGCTGCCAATAGAGGGTATGTGGTTTCAAATTTTGTATTTGCTAAGCTTAATTAAGCCATAGATTATGTTTTGAAAGGTATGTTCAATTAACTGAATCCCACATGAGGAATTATATACAGCAAAAGATAATCACAACATTTATCTGCTTTATAAATGTATATATTTAGGTTAAAAATGTTCTGGATTTTTATTCCGTGGGGATATAAAGACTGATAGAAAAATAATCTAAACCAATAATCAAAATACTTAAAACATTTCTTTGTATACAAAAATCCCAATTATATTCATTGTTAAACATATAAAGCTATGTTTATTGGTAGGTAATTACCAGTGAAAATCCTTTATTTAACATTTTATTCATGTCGTATTCAGGAATCCATATTTTAAGTACCTGTTTACAGCAAGGAGATCCAGCAGGCAGGTCAAGTATTTAAATTCCCCTGCAGAAAGTTACTGCAGGAGAAGGGAAAAGCACAGGGTACAGGCCCAGTGCAGACCGTTATAATTAAAGCACAAGCAGAACTGGGGTTTTTGCATGGGTATTCACCAAGCCAGGGGTGTAACCTTAAAAACACATTCAGTGATCTGATGGCAAATGTGCTGAATAAGAGAAGTAAATGTAGAAAGTTTTACAGTTGCCTACTGTTGCTATCAGAAGAAGTGTCTGGACCTAGTCTAAACATTTCTTGTTGTTATGAATATCCTTCCTTCCAAAGTGACATTTATTTGGTGGGGCAGCACATTCTTCCCAGACAATGGACTGGGCTATTTTGATTTCCCCGAGAAGAGTTTTGACTGCGAACATTTTCCTTTTCTTAGAACATTGCTCGTTGACGTAAATGGGGTTTGATAGCCAAGGCAGGTTCTTTACTGGGCAGCGGGCGATTGGATTGATTGTTAGAAGAGTAAAACAAAATGTTACAGCAGGAAGAACTGGGCAAAAATTGTACTCTTAATTCCGTAGGATCCCTGGTAGTGAGATCCGTGTTACAGAACCTGTCCTTGCAGGCATCCTCTCAGGGCAGCGCATCTCTTCCTTCATATATGGGCAGTCAGGAGGAATATGTAGGAAAAAGGAGCAGAAACTGGTTCCTGAACTGTGATTCCCTGTGTCCGTGAAGTCACAGTATCCCAAGAGCCAGAGCCATGCTCAAGGTCATCCTAAACTCTCTAAGGGAGATTCCCCTTCTCTTTCCCTCCTCTTTTCCTTCACTTCTTCCTTCCCTTCCTCTCAGAAATCTCCGTAGGGCCTAGAAATTCCTTCTCTGTGGAATGGCACAATGCAAAGTGTGAATCAGAACACCCCAGTTAGTTGGGCAGTTGCTTCCCGTGCTGTCATTCCTAGGAGTGTTGGGAATGCTGCACTTAGCCTATGTTATGTGGAAGACGAATCTCGTTATCCAGCTCCCTTCTTGCACGAGGTTCAGGACTCGGCATAGCAGTACAAAGACGATGCCCATCATCAGCACTTGGAAGCTCAGGGATTGAAGACCTTTCCCAGAAAATGGAAGCTTTAGGTTCTAGATCCCCGTCAGGATGAGAGTGTTTAAGGCAACATAAGAATATATTTCAGGATGAATATTTCAGGATGAATACCTAAATCACTGTATTATAGGCAAGGCCGTATGTGGACAATTGTCAAGGCTAATGCTCTATCTGCACCAGTATATAATATAGAACTCAGGAGTTACGAGACCCAAGATATATCTCATAAATATAAGATAAGCCTGAGTTTGTAACGCTGAATGAAAGCAGGTTAGGGATGAAGAAATACCATGTTCTGCTCAGGGACTGAGGGTTACATTTTCCATTAAGTTTTTGTCTGCAAAGTGAGGAAATAAAGGCTGAACCACTGCAAAGGCTGTTGGAGAATGCCCTGATCTAGTAACTACCACCTGCCAAGAACGTCTTCGTCTTAGTCTCACGGGCGTTATTCTACCTGGAAAATAAGCATGGTAGCTCTTGCTGAAGGGTGAATGTTATTGTCCTGTTCTAGTGCTGTTTGTACTCACTGATTTTCACTCACATGCTTTTAAACAAATGCATGTGTTTTGAAAGCACTTTGCATTTTTTTATTCATTTATAAGATGCTGAAGGAGGATGATGGGTTGAACTCTCTTGTTCAGAATTTTCTTGCACAAAAAATGGTTTCGACAGAGATCTTCATTTAGATCTTCTGAGAGCAACGTGTCCAAGGTAAACACCCAACAGGCTCCCTTCTGCCAAGCTCACAGTTTGCATTATCCTTATGTGTAAAACACCGATTTTCTAAATGCCTGAGTTTTAAATAAGAAATTTCGTACTGCAAATTACTAGAATAGTTTAGCTGCAGGGTAATGTATGCTCTGTCCCACCATCTAATCAGCTCAGCCATCTAAATGGATTGTTTGTAATTCTGGCAGATTTTTAACCAACGCTTGTTGAACCCTGTGCCTGTGTCCACCTATAGGGTGGGCCTGATAGAGAGAGATTTGACCTATTAGGGAGAGGCTTGAAAGTCTGAAACAAAAAAAATCTGCCTTTCCTTTTCAGCTCTACATTTTCTGGCACCAAACAGATCAATCAGTTTAAATACATATATTGATAGGTCTCATGGGCATATGCAGTTCCTAGGGAGTATTTGGGTTTCCCATGTAGTGTTTCTTAGGTCTTACCACCTCCTGATCAGTTCCTCTGTACAAGTCCCCCCGAGCGAGTTCCCCTGCATTCGCCTTTCAGATGCTGTTTGCGTTTACTTCATCCTTCTTCATATTTACTTCATCCTTCACATTTACTTCATTCTTCTTCACATTCGCTTCCTCGCAGAATGTATGTTTGTTTTCACAAGAAGAAAAGACGACCATGAAATAGAGGTGTGAAAATTTAGATAGCAGCTAATTAGTTTTAGTGGGGCTGCTACAGAGTGTAATGAATTTCCAGCTTTCTCTATTCTTCATCCTCTGACTTAAGGCAATTATTTAACAGTGGTGGTGGTGGAACGAGTTATTGTTGATAATTTCACAACATAGGCTGCGTGCTTACGCCCACACCAATTAATTGAATTTATATGAAAATGTTTATTCAATTTCAATAGGAGTAAGCTATATTTTGGGCAATATTGAATTAACTGAAGTAGCAGCTTCTCCACTTCACTGTTTCCTTACAAACAGAGTATTTGTTGCTGTATATTTCCTACGCTTCTTACTAAAAAGGAAATCGCCTCTTGTTCTGGGTAGTTACCATCACGCACAAAGGCAGATTGATTTGGTTTGGTTGATTGATTGATTTTGGCTGTGCCCCTTCGCTTGCACTGTTGGTGTCCCCCATACACAACGTCCCCACGAGGGCTGCCCCATGTCACTGGGCACGGGCTGGATGTGGCTGTTGGACCTAAATCTCGCCCACAGCAACTGCCCGTTTGCTCTAAGGAAAACCTTGTTCTGGTGGGGAAATCTGCATGCAGGGAGGAGGTTTCGGTAGATCTAACGTGTATTTCATCAGGCATTAGGTGCCAGGATGGATGATGGAGTAACGAATACCAGGAGTCCCGTTTGACCCAATTATGCATCCTGCAAAACGGTTTTGTGCCCCTTTGAATGTGCAGTATTGCAAAATGCGCTGTCTCTGCTCTTTAACACGTTAAAAATCAAGATCCACCTTTGCTGGCTCTTGCCTGCAGCTCTCACTTTCATGGGAAGGAGATCTATGGCAATCTGTTCCGCTCATTAGACTTACTGTCAAGGCTACTAAAAGGCACAATTGTTTATTTGTTTGTTCATTCGGTGTAAACAGAGACTGCGTTGTTAGCTCTGTTTCCTATTAAGGTTTCCCAGCAAGTCCCTGTCTAAAATTCCGTTTCCCAAGTGTCTGCCAAATTTGAACCATCTGAGGTGCATTTTGCTGTGACAACATCTCAGAAAATTCAGATGTTTCCAAGAATATGGCTAGTTAAAAAAAAAAAAAAAAAAAAAAAAAAAAAAAGACACAGTTTTTCAAACCGGGCCGCC